>JZLH01S0133548.1:0-11943 GCA_001188425.1 Eucidaris tribuloides
GGGGCTTATACTTGATGAGAGATCCTACTTTTATTTCACGGACAATCGTAAAAAACAAAATCATTCGCCCCAAACAGGCATGCGGACAGTATAGGATGCTCTGGGTGTGTATTTGCTGCCAGTATTGTGTATCTGCTTTGCTTTCAACATCGACCGCTTGAAAAGTATAAACCTTGGTTCGCCGTGCATTTTCTCCCTTAATTAAGATGTCTTCCCTTGCTTGCCATTGTAAGTAGGCATACTCATAAGTTGTTTTCATTGCTTGAGCTATTAATTTTTACGACAGTGGCCAATTTTTCGCAAATCTGCTCGAGGGGTGCGTCGGTATGTGTTGATGACCTCTGTATTATAAAGCATACACTCGCAGCAAATTTCCATCACACTGAGGTTGTCATAAAATAAAGATAATTGCGTCACCAGGTAAAGCAGGATGGCACGTGGTTTCTATCTAGTTATGAATCCCCGTGGGCGAGTAGTGTTTTTATTTAAGATGCATTCCGCTGCAGCGTATATGCTTTATTGTTTCTGATAATCTTACAGGTAATTAGACATTTGGTCTGTTGACTGCATGGTTTGACGAATTAATTCCGATAATCATTACCTTTTGTAGTAAAAATGTTGTGGTCGTAAAGAAACGAAAGCCTAAGTCTTAAATCATAAATACTTGGCCACTACTGTGTTCGCTTTTCTGTAAAGCAATCAGTCATTTCATCTATAGAGCATGCTCTGGGTGGAAAAAACGCTTATAACCAAATTAGTGAAGAAATGAAAAATTTCAATAACAGATAGAAATGAAATTAACTATTTCATTAATCAATTTTCCAAAGTTTTGAACATAGCTGGCGGCGCAAACAAAGGAAATAGGCCTCAGGTTAGTTATTTCAGGAAGACGCTTTTGTGTTTTGTGTGTTTTTTAACGGAAATAAACTTTTGAACTGTTTAAGGGTAAATTGGGCATGCTTCCGCAATTATGACAATGAAAATATGAATAAATATATTCTTACCGGGTGTGGCAATTTCATTGCGATAGCATTATAATTTGTTTCAATAATTCATTACTGATGCCGTCGTTACCTCTGATGACTTTACTGGATTTGAGATGTTAAAATCATTTATGAATTACGACTTGATTGTCGCGCGTTTAGTCAAAAGAAAATGTATTATCTATAGATCTGGATAAGTACCTGCTATTATCTGATTATCAGTGCTGTTCATATTTGAACACAGTCTGGACCAATTTGTGGTAAAGAAAGAATTCGAACTTCGCGTTGGAAATATTTCTTATATTGAATCATTTCTTTTCCATTCATTTTAAGTGTTCGGTTTCAATTTGATTTGATTGTCAATCATCAAGATTTTTGTTATACTTTATCAAACCTGTTAAGGTTTCTACAAATGATATAGTGACTGTCTTTTACGTGGGTAGGAATTATATCATGTTCGGAATATCACGATACTGCTTTATATGCTGTGAATTATGTCTTGCTTTTGGTTTCGTTAGAATATACGGTAAAAACGATTTTACCATTTGATCAACGTTTTTTCAATTGAACTTTAAAAATCCTGAAAAAATCCATGTTTTTTAATTGACGTTTTTGATGTTGTGTGGACGGGTTATTTTGTTTATTGATCAGTAACATTTACAACTGTACATGTAATACATTAATTGATATAATTATGACCTTTGATTGACATTATTTGCCATCGATTCTGCATATACATGCTGCCATTTCCTTCTCGGGCGAGCAATATATGCTTCCGGAATCCAACCTCGCAAAAGGGTTGAGATTTCCCACTCCCTTGCTCGTGTTGAAACCTCATACGAAAGCTCTGTAACGCAGATCTTTGATTGTACTCTGTGGGGGTCGGCGACAAATCGTACGTAGGGTCGGTACAAGCTCGCACTAGGTCATCACGAACTCATTACGCGAAGCTCTGTATTACTCGCTATTCGCGCTCGGTCACTCGCTGAGTCATCGCCGTAAACTCGATGTTTGCACTCGCAGAATCACAATTCGTAAAAAAGCAATTTTATGGCGCGAGTTACGCGAGTTGAATGCTCGCGGTAACTCGCATACTCGGAACTACAAACTCGGCTAAGTGGCTACGTAGCTTTATTTGATGATTTTGAGACCCCTATTCACTATTATAGGCGCCACACAAGTATGTCGGTGTATCGTCTATTGACCGGGACACTTTTTATTTGGATGCAGAATTCACACAATAAACTTGAATTTTTTTCTTGAAAATCATATTTTTTTAAAATTCATTCAAATGTCTATATTAATATTTCAACAAAAAAAGAGAAAATCACTTGTTAATCTGACGAAATCGGCAGTTGAACTAACCCTTCAAAAATTTCTTTATTTCGCGCGCTGAAATCGACCTGTATTACCGGACACCGTTGTTATGTCTATGGCAAAACGCAAAAAGTCGCGCGAGAACGAAAATACACGGAAAACAAATAGCAAAATGACATTCTCAAAACAAGCTTGACAAGCCATTCACTTTGCACGCGGGCATTAGAAAATGGATTATTTCATGCAAAAGGCATGTATTTATCATAGATGTGTAAATTTTCTAAGTTTTTTTGTTCTTACGATGGCGTCATACATTCTTGATCACCCCACTCGACTCGCACATTCGATACGCGTAGTCCCGCGCGTAGAACGCGCGGTCCGGTTAATTACAATAGTGCCTCCGTAATACCATGCGTGGGCATACATCACCCCCGAACTGGTGAAAAACAACCCCTTTGACGCGGACGCGTTTTTTCACACGCGCATGGTGTACACCATGCAGAGGTTCTCAAATAGCGGCGCACGCGCAACTTTTGGCGCATCGGGCCTTCCGAAGTGGCGCATGGAAGCCTCTATGTAAAAAAAAAAGTAATAAATTTTGTAATTTCTTATTTTTTGTTTTTATGCTGTTTATATTGATTAAAGCCATTCTGGACCTCTTAAAGGGCCTCGTATTTAAAAACTTCGGAGAGCTCCGCCAGCTCGACCCGCCGCCAGGGGCCCTTGAGCGAACCCCTGGACCTCCGACGCCGCGAAGCTGCGATCGCTTTGCGTGTTGGATAGTGAGGCGGTACATATTCTCGACAACAAATATGGCACTACAACAATAATAATTGAGAATCGGGTACACCTTGTTATGACAGCGCCTCCCCCACCCCCGGGAATATGAAACAAGAACAATATTTACGTATAGGCCTTTACGTACACACGTCACATCTCGCTCCTTCTTGACTTGTTTATAAATGAGCGAATAAGTTTCCAGGTTTATTTAATATTGCTTTTATAAAAGGATGAACTAGTTACAGTGATCTGTTTTCACATCACCTTTTACCTTCAGATCGAGCTTTGAAATTATTCATGGGTACTTCAAGCCATCATTATTAATTGTTTTACGTCAAATGTGTTATTCACCTGTCTATCCATGGGTGGCGCCACGGGGGGGGGGGGGGGCAGGGGGCAGCCGCCCCCTATTTTGTCAAACTAATGAAAATAACGCGGATTTTACCGTTTTTGGAAATTTTGCTCCCTATCGTTGATCATTTGGCTGGATTTTTTTTTTTTTGGGGGGGGGGTTGGTGGGTAAAAATGGTTTTGGTCGTCGTCAGCCCCCTGCCTGCTGCTTGTCGGATGATGTTTGGCTTGTAATTTTTTGGGGGCGAGCAAAATTTTCCCGTTTTCGCCCCTCCTAAGGTTTTACCCTGGCGCCGCCCCTGTGTCTACCTTATTGAAGAATAACATCAGTCATCCTCCGTTTTAATTTCCTGCAAAAACATTTTAACAATCTGCACTAGAAAGTGCCTAACATACAGATGTCGTTATTCAAACGTAAAACAAATATGGCGGCATCTTGAAAGATGACAGGTTTGATTCATTTTATTCTATTTTATGTCATTTCATTTCATTTCATTTTATTCAAACTCGGTAATTAAAAGAACTTGCATCAGCCAATTCCGGCTGTTTTTCAGCAAGTACGTGCTGACAATATTTACAAATATAACATTACATTTTATAACCTTCATCGCAAACAATACACATATAAACAATCACATGAAATAAACAAAATTAATATACACTACATACACAACAGAAATAAACACGAACACTTAACAATAAAGCTAAAAACGAACTAATTAAACACAACTCCATCATTTCTATATTATCCGGGGTACTGTATTCCATTCTTTTACTTCTGTGTACCCTAAGCTTCTCCGTTTGAAATTGGTAAAAAAAAACTTGTAGGACTCGAATATTAGTATGTTGCGTCGAAGATTGTAAGAATTACGTCTTACGTCTGGGGAAGTTTGATTCTAGCCTTGTTGACCTAGCAATGGCTGATGAACAAAAACGTTTCAGTTGAGTCATAAATCACTTGTAACTTTTAGAGCTACTCCTTATGTTGACATGTAATAAACTGAGAGTGTCATTTTCTTGGCGTCGATCAATTTTGCAGGTACATGTAAATTTTGAAAATTAATAACACAAAAACTGTAACAGATTATACTGGCATTGAGTATAGTTACAGCAGAATAGTGAACATTTTTGTTTGAGGTGGTTTGAATATAATATCAATAATCAGTTTTATGTGCTTCATGCTTGTTTAAAAAGTTAGGGTTTAGATTTTGCTCAATATCCAACCCCCTGTACAAAATTGAAACTGTACAGAAATCAAATGGTGTGTGTGAGAGTGTGTGTTTCGTCCCCACACAATAGACAATGGCGGTGAACAGCGCACGGTAGGAACATTGGTATGCCAATCTCTCACTACAGCCGGGCTAGATAAATGCTAGACTTTATTCACTATCCATAGCCATTGTTTAATGCTATTGTGTGGGGACTAGACACACACCCTCACACACACCATTCGATTTCTGTACAGTTTCAATTTTGTACAGAGGATTGGATATGGCGCAAAATCTGAACCCTAACTTTTTAAAAAAGCATGCATTACATAAAACTGATTATTGATATCGTCTTCAAACCACCTAAAACAAAAATGTTCACTATTATGCTGTAACTACAGTGCGTCTCAAAAAAATGGTCCAATCGGGAGAAAAATATTTAAGGTATGTAATTTTCTCAAAAGGTATGTGTATTTGGTATCATATCAAAGCAGAATAAATTTCCTTTCGGATAAACCTAGTCCCATTCAATTTGCTTTCTAAGTTAAAAGTTATGATTACTTTTGTGCAGTCGGGCAAAATCACGTTTGTTCCACTTGTGTGTATTGGTCATAATGACAACTGAATTGGTGGTATTGTTACTTACCGAACTCATACAAAATAAATTATAAAAATCAATCATAAAACAAATAACAAATGCATTTTTCCTTCAATGTGTTTATTTCTGATTATCTACTAAATAAAAAAATCAAATACAAATAACCCTTACTCGGCATTGAAATGATATTGCACATGTTTATGTCTTCTGTTTACTAGACTGTATTCACACTTACATCATATGATGATCTGCACATCTCATTCATTTTAGCCCTTTTGTCAAAGTTATGTACCTTCCTTTGTATTTCAAATAATAGGAAATCAGAAATGAACAACCTAAAAAAAATCTATTTGTTCAGCTAAATTGAACTATTTCACAATACTTTTCACACTCTCATTGGGGTTTCTTTGTTAAACAGTATGCAGAAACTGCATGCACATGTACGGCACATACAGTATACTGGGACAAATGCGATTTCGCGTCACTGCAGAAAATTCAATATATCTCAGGATTGACACAACCAAATGAAATGAAATAAATTGCACTGAAAAGTATATTCTTTTAGCTTTATTACAATACCCAATTTGACTAGGATGTGTATGATTTTCATATATTAAAAAAATAATTTCCGATTGGACCATTTTTTTGAGACGCACTGTATACTCAATGCCAGTATGATCTGTTGTGCAGTTTTTGTGTTATTAATTTTCAAAATTAACAATTATTATATTTAACACCTAGTACATGCACTAATACTATCAATTGAGATCGTTACTTGTTATTACATGTACACTGTATTTATCATTATTTATTGCCATTCATACCCTGCTTCTGCAGAGGCTGATAAAAATTCTTTAGAAGTTTGATAATCACAAGTTTTGACTTCATTGCAATTATTTCAGGACTTCAATCATCTAGATTTGAGGTCATATTGACAGGGTGAGGGTACAGTTAGTTGAAATTGGATAAATATACTTGGAATACTTGAAGTAATATGAATCTGAAACTGTTTATCATTCATTAGTTTTTGCTGGTCCCGAGTTTAGTGTTTCAACGTTTGAGCGATTTATAGCACTGCATGGGATATCTGGAATACACTACAGGATGTAGACAATATCTTATTACAGTTATACAGTGTGAACAAATGAAAATAATAATTAAAAAAAACTTATGAATGTTACACACTCTTTCTGCAATACTTAGAACAATACCTTAATCAGGCGCGGTCCTAGAGCAGAAACTTCAGGGGGCTACTGGGGACATCCGCGGCCAAATCCTAGGTCCAAAAATTTTCATGGTCAGTTCCAGCCGCCATAAATGAGCTCAGCGGGGAGGGGGGGGGGATTTCATGTAAAAAAAATTCAAACAAATGCCAAAGGAGGATGCTTATTAATAATTCCATTGTAAAACATTTTTCGTCCGATTTCTTTTTTTTGGGGGGGGGGCTTATGACCCCAAAGGGCCCCCGCCCGTAGAACCGCGCCTGACCTTAATATATTATCGTCGCCCGGCTGGCAGAAGGGCGTTACCAAATGCTCTAAGCAGAAAGACGTTAACAGTCCAGCTGACAGAAGGTCGTTGGCAAATGCTCTAAGCAGAAGGGCGTTGTCAGTAAATTGCTTCTAATTTGAAACCCATAGGCTTATTCCATATTTTCGCCTTACGTACTGATAAAAGGATCTAAAAGATCACAATACTTTGATTTCATGTGAAATAAGCCAATGGTTGTCACGTTACAAGCAATTTACTATTAACGCCCTTCTGCTTAGAGCATTTGCTAACGACCTTCTGCCAGCCGGACTGTTAATGCCCTTCTGCCAGCCGGACTGTTAATGCCCTTCTGCCTAGAGCATTTGGTAACGCCCTTCTGCCAGTCGGGCGACGATATGTCAAGATTATATTATTAATTATGTTATTACACATTATTGTTTTTTGTATATAAACATATTAATGGACAAAAAAAAAATTCAATGTGCTACAAGGTACGGTACGAATCATCGTACATATATATTTGTGGCTTTTGCCGTTAATTGATCATCACAGAATTGCAAACAAAGATGCACTGGATGCATAACTGTAAACGAGTTGCAGAATTATATTATACAAAAAAAGAAGTATTCCATTGGAGATAAAAGAACTGACAGATTAATGCCAGTTCTAAATCAAAAAGAAAAGACAAACAAAATTGCATTTTTCGTCATATTTCATAGCTTTAAAAGTAGCGAATAATTTCACACACACACACACACACACACACACACACACACACACACACACACACACACACACACACACACACACACACACACACACACACACACACACACATACACCCACACACACACACACACACACACACACACACACACACACACACACACACACACACACACACACACACACACACACACACACACACACACACACACACACACACACACACACACACACACACACACACACACACACACACACACACACACACACACACACACACACACACACACACACACACACACACACACACACACACACACACACACACACACACGCCACACTGATATGTTCACCTTCGTGTTTTGGGGCATTATTTTAAACACCAGGGAGTTGCAAAGCAGAGGCCGACGTCAGGGTAAAATCCGTCGGGAAACATTTTGCCGCCCCTCCCCCCAAAAAAAACAATCAGGGAATTTTGTCCGACAAAAAGCTACGCGAAACTCCAAAAAGCGTGTGTGTGTGTGGGGGGGGGGCGTGGAGGGCCTGGGGTTGTCGACTACGACAACAAAAACTTTGCAGGCCAAAGACAATTTCTCCCGGCTAAATAGAGCGGAAACGCAATAAAGTCGGGGAGGGTTGACGATAACGAACAAAATTTTATTGGGTCGAAAAACAAATTCCCAGGCCAAATAGCGAGCGAAAACGCAAACAGTGGGAGGGGAGGGGGAAAATTTTCAGTTCACGGCAAATGAGTGAAAATCTTTTGGGGAGAGGCGACATTTTCGAAAAACAGTAAAATCCCCCCCATTTACATAATTTTGAAAACAATAAGGGCAGCTCCCCCTTCCCCAGTGGCACCACTCCTGGTTCAAGGTGTGAGTCGCGGCTGCCCTTACCCTGTGAATAGCAAAGCAAGAATGGTGCTCACTTACAGTAACATACCAGCTAAAGAGGCATGCTTTCCTTCGAAAAGCTGCGGGCATACACAAACTAAAATCTGGTGATGAAAATGCTCTTTTATGATTGTCCATACATTAAAACAGATGTACATGCATGTATGTATGTACATGTATGTATGTGTGTATGTATGTATGTACAATGTACATACATACTATGCATGTATGTATGCGTGTATGCATGTATGTATGAATGTATGTATGAATGTGTGTATGTATGTATGTATATGTATGTATGTATCTATCTATCTATTTGTCCGTCTGTCTATTTATATCAGTACAGATTAAGTAAAAAAAAAGAAGAAATGATATATGGTATACACGATGTATTTTATTATCAAATATTGATTTTATACAATAAAACACACATAAGGAAGTTGGGAGAAAAGCTGGTAGTATATAACACATACAGTAAAGGCGTAGCCAAAAGGGTCAAATTCTGTCAGGCACCATCGCTGCTTATTTTACTGTAACGCAATATGTTATGATCTTAAAGGGACATAAATTTCGAAGACAGAAACGAACTCCGAGACACCTCATCTTTTTTTCATTGTTCTGATAAAAGGTTATAAACCAGTATCACGCGATGTAATACATTTTTAAATTTGTCTCTCTCAGTAGATCGCAACTGCTGATCTACAATTTTGTTTTACAAACATGTATTTTTTCCTGTGTTTATCGTATCAATGTAGTTTAACCAGTGATAGCCTAGTCTGAATTCCAGACTCCGCCTCTGCAAAGCAGAGGCCGGCCGCGAAGCTAATGGAGTAGAAAAATTTATTTCACTGGTCCATTCACTACGTCTGGCAGCCAGACTAATGATAGCCTGGTGCAGTAGATGGCGGGTTCGAATCATACGCGTACGCAGGGGGTTGGGGGGGGGGGTTGGTGTTCAAACACCCCCTTTTGCCAAAGGTGGGTGTTAACACCCCCTAAACTCCCCCTTTCCCCCGTAATCACCCCCTTTTTTCGTCAAAACGGGGGTGTCTGAAAATGTGAAATAACCCTGAAGAAATGAACTAAATGTTGATTTTTGTTGGATCTTGGAAAAAAATTGTTCGGAGGCTGCCGTGACCGGGAAAAAATTTGGACCTTGGATTTGGGAAAAAAAAAATTTTCGTCACTACCCCCCCCCCCAAGCGAGTTTTCGGCGGCTGGCGTGACCGGGAAAAATGTTGAACCTAGGATTTGGCCGCGCATGAACACCCCCCCCCCTTGGCAAAATCCTGCGTACGCCTATGGTTCGAATTCTGGTTCATTTTTTCTGACATGTTTGTTAAACAAAATTATAGATCAGCAGTTGCGATCTACAATACACAGAGAAAGAGAGAGAGAGAGAGAGAGAGACAAATGAAAAATCTATTAAATCGCATTTTCTCTTTTCTGAATAATCCCTTTCATTCACTTAATTACTATCATTTCTTTAAAAAATGAGGAATTTGATTCTGTTATTAACATTGTCATCAATGCAATATCATGACATTTTGGCTGCTTGCAAGAGAATTATTATTTTCTTCTCCAAATTTTGCCTGACGTTAAAGCATGCTGAGAAATAGGATGTTTCAAATAACTCTAATTCGAGTGTTTATCACTTGTTGCTTTCTGTCAACGTAGAATAATACCGATTAGGTATTTCAATCGCGATACTGAATGTAAATGAATCATCCAAAATCTTCACTTTAAAGTCATTATGTTTCGAAACGAATTTAGTCATTTCAAAACTTTACACGGCAAAACCGGGGTGTTCAATTTAACACCATTGGTGTGTCCCAATATACAGTCCTGGACAAAAGTTTAGAATATTTTTATTTCTTTGCGTAGCCCTGTTTTAATGTGCAGATTTCTTACGAATATTGATCAATTACCCATGCAGAACAGATCATTACTAAGTTCAAATGAGCTCGACTCGGGGGCGGCGCCAGGATAAAATTTTAAGAAAGGCAAAATCCGTCGGGAAAATTTTGCCTGCCATTTTTTTTCTTTTTTCTAGCCAAACTGCAAGCCAACCAGCGTCCGACAAGCGAGGGCAGGGGGCCGACGACGACCAAAAAAAAAAATCATTTTTTGCCCGCCCCCCCCAAAAAAATTGTTACTAGCCAAATGAACAACAAAAGGCGGCGAAATATTCGAAAAACAGTAAAATTTCTGTCATTTCGAAAATGTGAAAAAAGAATAGGGGGTGGACGTTACGCCCACCCCCTGACCCCCCTATGGCGCCGCCTCTGGCTCTAACTTCAGGACATAGAAACCTGTTCTTGATATGATTGAAAACTGTATTTGGTAGAAAAACATATTCCAAATTTTTGTCCATGACTGTAGATACCAGATGCGATGTCACATGTCAACATTAGATGTAATTTAAACACCAAACGAATTACTTCAAATTCAAAAAGTATTACTTTTTAAAATCAAGGATGAAAAATGACACTCTTCTGGTATCTATTATCTACATATTGAGCAACATCTTGAGTGTTAATATACCAATGTATACACTAGCTGGAGTGTATCTCCTGGCTGGAAAGATTGTCTTGAATTTGGTTACTTATGTGGAATAACAAGCGTTCATTTACCAGTACTGAAATATTATGATGCCCTAATAAAAAAAAATTGATCCCATAGAAAGCTACACAATGAATTCGCCTGTCACAATGAGTACTGATGATGATTTGATCATGGAAGTTAGACGACAGAAGCCTTGAACTGTGTACATGATTCTATGGGAATTTTTATCCCAAAGTAAGTTTTTCTTCCAATTCCGCTATTTTCCTTCAATTATATGTTCTAAGCAGAATATTTGTCCTCGCGCAGCCTGACAGAAAAAAAAAATCAACTAGAAATATAATCGTGTTAAAAATGGTGCCAGCGAAGTTGGAGGTCTGCAAGAGAGACTGACATTGCATATGGGACATATTGTACATGGTACGTTTCTCCCTCGGTCTGTGAAGGTCAAGGGGTCCACCATCAAAACCGATACCTACTGTCAGTGTCAGGTGATTAAACACGGATGCACCGCAATGGAGTACATTTCGGGGTATGTATGCATAATATACTGCACAAGCTTCTAGTATTATTTAAAGTATTTTGCCGCTATGGCGCCTGGGTAATTATGCATTACTAATTTCAACACACAAAAAGACTTCATTGGTTGAACTGCAATGACCATGGACATGGTTATGAAATTTGAGTTAATATGAATATGAGGAAAGGATATCAAATGCGGAACAAAGAAAACAGACAAAATGGCACCTGGATAGTCATGCATATATAATTGTGAGCAATGAAGAGATCAGTGACCAACATGGGATTTTCATGGACATATCTACAAATTTGAAATGAAATGGATGTGAGGAAGGCACATTAAAAGAAGAAAAGAGGACATGGACAAAATGGGACGTGGACGGTTACGCATGAGGGATTTCAAAAATCCGGCTTGGGGATGCCCTGCGTAAGGCCATCCTGAATGTTCATATAAAGTAGCAAGACAATTACTCAACGCTATAGGCGCAATCGAAGTTAAGAATTTAGTCTGGAAA
>JZLH01S0133548.1:29473-45572 GCA_001188425.1 Eucidaris tribuloides
CACAGCTTTTACACAGTTTTGTAACTCAGAGCACAGTGCTAGCAAAATAATGATAACTGATAAGAGGATTTGTATTTGGTACCCGATACCATCTGTGTTTCAAGTGAAGATATACACCTTTCCGCCTTTCTGATGATTTCGCAAAGATTATTGTTCGTCCACATTCTGATGTCTACAGTGTTTAGAGGTCAAAATTCTTGTTCTACAATAATGCATATCATTTGACTCCGTAAATTGTGTTTCATTGTGTTAATTTATGCATAATTTATTAAGAAATCACTGCCAGAAACCGTCGGAACATGTTTAGAATGAAACATTGTGAAATCCTTGGTGTATTTCTCCTTTAAACACCATAATAAGATCTTAGTTTATTACCACACTCTAAAAATGAAATGCTATCTCAACATTTAATGGTGACCATACTTTCTGCATGTTGTATTTAACCTTTAGCCTGCTGGATCTGAAACTATAAATGTTAGATCCAGTTGGACAAAAGGTTGGATATGAAATCTAGGAAGTGTTGTTACATGTGGTGAATCCTCGGGCCTTTTAAATGTTGAAATAATATTTTCGTTTTTAGAGTGCATTATCATTAATGTATATACTTTGTAAGTTCCCCGGGGTAAGTTCAAATGAAATTGAGTGTCATGTAGGCATATTAATGTTAGCTAGGGCGTCGATCCATCTTTCAAATTGCAATACAGAATTTTGCGCGCAAAGCGTGCAGGAAATTTGACAATTTTGTATATTTTATGCTATTTTTATGCTAACTTTAATGGTTTTATAGTGCTTTCCAATGCTTTTTAAACATATCATTGTATTGCATATTATGAATTTTTCAAGTTGTCAAAATTATTGGGGGGGGGGGGGGGAAGCAAATCGATTATGTTTGCTCTCCCAATATTTTCATTGGTGGGGCGATCGCCACCTGGCCCCTCCCCCAGGATCGACGCCTCTGAATGTAAGTGCATTTTGATAGCATGTGAATCAAATAATACACACAAAAAAAGGATCTACTTTTTTTGTAGAAATGAAACAAATGCAACATTCTTTATTTATTGAACGACAAAAACATAACATGTTACTAAGCGACACAATATAACTGCATGGATTACTATATTTCGTATTCCGTCCAATCGATTGTGTTTGAGAAGTGCATCCCAATTTCTATAGGCTTATCAAACAAAAGATATAAACAGGGTTGCCCGTTTTTCTGATTCTCAACCCCGGGGGGGGGGGGGGTCCCAGAAAAAGCGTCGTAAAGGGTCCCTTTTCCAGCCCTCGGGCGTCGTCGACGTCTTTTGGAAAAAGGGTAGCTTTTTCAGCACCATTCGCTGGCAATCGCCACTTAAGGTAGCCTTTTCTCACATGTCACGCCATTTAGGGATACTAATTTGGTTATGTAGATTACGCCATTTAGGGGTGCAATTTTTTTTCTGGATCGAATAACATCTCCAACATGAACATTTGATAATAAGGAGAATTATTTATGAATTGTTAAGTGAACCTCTTCGGGTTGCGCAATGTACAATAATGTTTTAGATAAGAAGGAAACTTGGGTAGGGTATTAAATTAGTTGATTTCACTGTTTACGCCACTTAGGGTATGAAATTAGTGGATTCCCTGTTCACGCCACTTAGGGTATCAGAATATGTGGTTTTCCTGGGAGTCACGCCACTTAAGGTAGCCTTTCTGATGTGTTACGCCATTTAGGGTTGCAAATTTGGTTATATAGGTTACGCCGTTTAGGGTGCATTTTTGAGGTTGCTGGACACGGGTGGGAGACAGGCCGTGTGGAGAGCGACCCCCCCCCGGGGTTCTCAACCCGCGAAAATCAGGGGGTAGCATACCCTATAGGTATAGGTCAGAAATTACCTTATAATCAATTAAACACATGTGAAACCTCTGGTGCGGCCAAAAAAATATTGGGTGCCGCAGTTTACGGATAGCCAAATTTTGCACATATTATTCGCCCCGCTACTTTTGGACCCTGTGCCACGGCTTGAAGAAGTTTTTGCCGCGGATTGGCCTATTTTTTTATATTTTTTATTTAAACTGAAATAATGATTTTTTTTTCAGGTATGCCTGCCAAACCGCCAAAAACCGCCAAAAAAGCCGTTTGGCGGGCACTTTAAATTTTCTGCCCACCAAGTGAATTGAAAACCCGCCAAAATAGGTGTTTTTGGCGGGTGAACCGCCAAATTAGCAACACTGGATATAGACCTGGCAGTGTCGTAGTAAAGTCCGTACTCGAGTCCAATTTTAGTGGACTCGGACTCGTCGACGAGTCCTCGTGTAAAATGAATGGCAAGGTTTTATTTATTGCAGATTCGGACTTGGAACTCGTGGACTCGACTACAAAACTGAAACCTGGTATAAATTGAGTTACACACAGAGTGATTGTAAAAGAGTGGAACCCAACTTCCACCAGGAATATTTAATCTAATAAACATATTTATGTCTAATGCAATAAGTCATCGCAAATATAATTCATTCTTCTTTTATTTGATACCATATTTAAACCTTGATTTATGGAATTACAAACGTAAATGGACAACGTAAAAACTGCTCTGGCGCACAAGACACGGATCTTTTCATCAGCACGGTAACAGATGGTTAGTCACTGAGATCTCTGCCATTGTTAAAGATCTGAATCTTTTGCGCAAAGCAGTTTCGACATTGCTCAATTAAAATGTTTGTAATTCCATAAATCAAGGCTTAATTATTACAAATATGGTATCTAATGGAAGAGTATAATAAATTATCATTGCCATCACATATTGCAATAAACATATTTATGTTTATAAGCTTATATTCCTGGTGGAATATGGGTTCGGCTTTTTTTTTAATAAACCCTCTGTACACTTGTACAGCATGCATTTTATATGACAAACGATCTACATCTAAATAGATGTACATTATACATAATTCAGCCTCTTAATTAACTCTTTACACGCTGAATTTCTTTTGAGGGGATAATAATGACAGCTGTTCTTTTCACATTTTCTTTGAATTTCGCTTTCCTTTTTGTGGTAATGAAAATACTTATTTTTCTATAGATCTTACTTAAGCAAACTAGCCATTTTTTATTGTCACCTGTGCAAGAGTGAAGAAAAAACATAATTAGTACGATTGTTCAATTTAATTGTACGGATGTGCACAGGAGACTCTTTAGCATGCTAAGGGTTAACCAAATCGTACATGTTTGACGTAGCATTTAGTCCTACATCACTAAACAGAGACGTGGGTTTCAATTATTATTTTTCAATTATCTCGCCTTCAAAGTTTCCACGCACCCATCCCACCCCCACTCGTTACATAAAATCGTCGTTACTGCTGGCTACGCCACTGCTTAAGATTTTACGAACCTCTAATAAGTCTTATGTCCTCACACATCAACAGGCACAGGTAAATCCGATGTCCTTGGGGACGACCTCGCCCAGGTAAAACGATGTCGGTGTGTCCGCGTCCTAAGGAGTTCAATCGTGGTCGTTGCACGCGACGATATCCTGGACGAGTTTCTACGGAAACAACAAAAAACGTCTTGATACAACTGCTTCCTGAATTGAGTGCTCAAAATATACAAGATAATAGGATTGAGGCAGCATATAATGTAAGCGGGAATGTCTTTCCACGGTCCAAGTTGATTAGTAGCGTCGCTTAGCCACGAAATGTGGTAAAAAAACTCCCACAATATTTCGTAGACGTAAAAGGGTAACCATCCAAAGAAGAACAGACAGGACAAAACACTTATTACGATGGCCAACTTCGTCCGCGATCGCACGCGCACTGCTTCTTGTCGATTTCGTGGATGTCCTCTTGTTGAAAGAGTTGGTTCCCGGATGCTCCTCATGAGTACGCGTGCCGTGAGACCGTGGAAGAGAGAGATTAGAATGAGAGGAATGATGAACGCAACAAACAGACGAAAAAGTTTGTATGCTACTGCCATTGGCTCACCATGTTCGATATACATACAAATAGTAACTGTCCCATTTATGATCTCCTTTGTTTCTGCCGTATACATTACAGGAGCACCAGTAATTAATGAACATATCCAAATGAGAATGACGATTTCGTAAGTTTTGAAGCTCCGGCAACGAACGCCGGGAAGTTGAGCCCCGCATCTCGGTCCCCGCTTCGCCGCCGCAAAGCCAACGGCCACGCAATCACAACATATCGCTCGGCGGCGAGTGCCATCAACGAAAATATAGTGATACATTGGCTTATGATCATACTACTAGGAACCAGTTTACACATGGCAAGACCGAATATCCATTCAAAGTGTACTTCCAGGTAAATGAAGAAAGGCAAATTCATAAGGAGACATATCATATCTCCGATAGCCAGATTTGCGACGAGAACGTTCGGAATTGATCGTAATCGTGGATTCTTTATGATGATATAAACTATTGATAAATTTGGGAGGACACCACAGATTAACACAAGAATCATTACTATTACTTCCGGTGACCTCAACTCTTCTGTCGGCAAACTTCCGTTTGGGACAGTCGTGTTTTCGACGTCATCGAAAAATGTTGTTAAAACAACAGTTGCGTCAAAAGAATCATTTTCCAATCTGACTATTTGTAGATGACAGTAACTGCGCACGAAAAAAATGTAACCAATCAGTGGCAATTGTCTCCTATCAATGTGTTTCCAACGGTTCCTCTTAAGTACATTTTAATTTTCTGCAGAACTCAGATCGCGGCGACTAGTGAATGTTTATTGACAATGAAGCTGCGCATCAGGAGTTTTAATTTGTGGAATTATAGTTTTGTCGATGTCGCGAAAGAATGATTGAGTAATCAAAATACTGTTAAAGCGACAGACTGAAATCCTTTAAAAGAAGAGTCCTGTGTGAATTGTTGATTCCTTTCAGTCCAATACAGCAGGAGTTGACAAAAAAGCTGTCCTGCAGACTGCAGTGATCAATATCATTAAATCGAATAATGTCATTCGCGTCGAATAGATAATGTTAATTGTGATTTAAGCTGTACGTCTGGAGTTTTAATTTGTGGAATATAGTTTTGTCGATGTCGCGAAAGAATTTATTAAATCGAAATATTGTTAAAGCGACAGACTGAACTCCTTTAATAGAAGAGTCCTGTGTGGATTGTTGATTCCTTTCAGTCAAAGAACTAAGATGAAAAAGTGTTGTCCCGCAGTATCAATATCATTCAAACGAATGTCAATCGCGTCAAAGTAGTCTTATTGTGAATGAAGCTATTTTCCTCTGGAGTTTAATTTGCGGAATAGTTTTGTCGATGTCGAGGAAGAATAATTGAATGATTTGAATCCGAATAATTATCATAGAAGCGACAGACTGAACTTTGGTAGAAGACTCGGAGCCTGGGTGACGCGTTGATTCCTTTCAGTCCAAGAACTAGAGCAAGATTTGAAACAGTGTTGTCACGCAGTACCAATATCATTAAAACGAATAATGTCATTCGCGTATATCAATTTACGGAATATCGTTTCGTCGATGTCGCGGAAGTTGATAATCAAGTCCAAAATATCATCGAAGCCGCGAATAAGTAAACTCATTAAATAGAAAACCGACTAAGAACTAGAGCATGGGTCGAAATAGTGCTGTCCTGTCGCATCAATATCATTCAAATGTTACGTTAAAGAGCAGGAGTTGAAACAGAATTAATGTCCTGTCGCGTTAACATCATTCAAATAGTACGTTAAACACGTCGAATGAAGTCAATAGCTTCTTGTTTGCAGTTGAAGTACTCACTTGTGACCGTGTAAAATAAGTGTCACTCACATCCGTGGTTCCCGGTGGATATCCTCGCTTATTCCAGGGCGGTGCACATTTAACATATGTTACTCGCTCGTTTGTGGCGTTTGCAGTGTTGTTATAATATTCACTCCACGCGACACTGCAGAACTTGTCTTCAATGATTAATGCAAGCAAACATTCAATCTGCGAGAGATGAATACAAAGTCGAGGTCAGATGGGGTGAACTATTCACACGCTCGAGTCAGTGCCATATAATAAGAGCAACATACGCGTCGGCCGTCGGAGCCGATGCCAATGAAAACACACGGGGGAGAGGCGGGAAGGGGAGAAGTTTACCATAACACTAATGTGAATTCAATAGAACAGTGTTGAAGAGTTTGATCACAAAACATTTACTACCTTCCGACCTAGCGAAAAGTATGAAATTTAAAGCAAAATTCCACGAAGTAAGCATGGCCCTTGGAAGCACCGCGGGATTTTTTTCAGGGGGTCAGCACCCCCTGCATTTTTTTTGGTATGTTATAATGTATGTGATTATGCCTTCGTTTACGAAATTGTCACACAGTCGACAGCCACAAATGATGGTTTTTATGCCTCCGCAACGAAGTTGCCGGAGGCATAATTATGTTTTCGGGTCGGTCGGTCCGTCCGTCCGACCATTGCCGGTTCTCGTTACCGCGATAACTTAAGACCGGGATCGGATTTTAATGTAACTAGGACCAAGTATGTACCATGAGGCAACAATTAACTGATTGGATTTTGAGGTTGAAGGAATAAAGTTCACAGGGCCTAAAATATGTCTGATTTGGGCTCGTTACCACGATAACTTGGTATTGGTTTGTCGGATTTTGATGTTACTTGGATGAAGTAGGCCTATGCATTATAAGGCACCAATGGACTGTAGGGCAAGGCCATTTATCGTGATTTCCGTAGTCCCACCAGTGGTATTTTACAAATCCCTAATGATGATTATCTAAATATTACTAAACCCGTAAATAGGGTTTGTTATCCTAATACCATGTGTGCGCTTTTGAGAAAATTAATTAATCGTGACAGTTATTTATAGTGTCGTGACCAGCAGTGTATAAACTACCGGGGACTTTCACCGTGTGCAAAAGTAAATTACGTGGCTGGAATGTCACTCACTGTCAGTGATGTCACTCCGTCCTATCCTCGTTCGCAAACTTGCACTTGACAACCTATGCATTCACAATATGCTTTTGTGAAACCGCAGATGTTTGAAACCGAATAGGAATTTTGGTGATGCATTTGAGCGCAGCTATCTATAAATAATGGAGAACTGGCGTGAATGGCTTTTGTAAGGTTCATTCAAAAGAATACGTTCTCCAGTGCATTCCAATTAACGTGGACCCACAGGAATTCATAAATATTAATTGGTGTATAGTGAGTAATGTTCGTGTCTGTGAAATCGCTATTGACGGTGATTCCTTCTTCTACGAATGGGACTGAGGAATTTGCCTCACTAATTAGTCGATTATCTCATCAATGCGCATGTAAAATTTAGAGAATAAAGGCCTTTTCTCATCAGCAACTTCATCTTATTCAATTTGTAATGCTAGTTTTCAATACCAATCTGGAGACTACGGAACTTTTTTTCTAGAGCGTTATTTGGTCAATACCCTAAAGTCCACAATGAACTAATTAGATTTTGGAGTTGAAAGGTCAAAGGGTCAAAGGTCACAAGGCCTCATACATGTCTGATTTGGGCTCGTTACTACGATAACTGTTACTTGGGTGATGTATGTATTATAAGGCACCAATGAACTGATCAGATTTCAGGGTCAAGTGGTCAAAGGTCAAATGTCACGAGGCCCCATACATGGTGAAGTACGTTGTATAAGGCACCAATGAACTGATCAGATTTTAGAGTTGAAAGGTCAAAGGTTAAAGGTCATGATGCCCCATTCTTGGTGTTTTACCGCGATAACTTACGGAAGGCTATGATGTAATTTGAGCGTAGATATCTCTCTTGGTATTATAGTGTAATTCTTGATATTGATATCATTGAAAAGCTTGTCTATTTCCTTTTACAATGAAACCTCATTTGCCATGATTTTGGATTCATGGAATTCGCAAGACATTTTAATAAGGAGCCAAGTTAAAAGTGAAAGCTGCAAAAATGCACACCAGTTCAGCATGCATTTGTATAGAGAATGAATTGTGTTTAATGATGTTGTGATGGTTTAATTTAGTGAAGGTTCATGTGTTATCGATGGAGGGGACATTGCAAATTTGCCAGAATCCTAATGAAACTCAAACACAACCATAATTTCACAATTACCCACTTAAATCTCTTTCCATATTCAAAACAAAATGTGAACACAACACAAAACATTTTATTAAAAACCATAACATTATTAAACACAATCCACTCTGAGCACTCTCCATACACTGGTGCTGGTAACATGCATTTTGGAGCTAATTACTTTTGACTTGGCCCCTTATTAAAATGTCTTGCATATTCCATGAATCCATAATCATTGTAAATGAGGTATCATTGTAAAGGAAAATAAACAAGCTTTTTAATGTTACTAATATCAAGAGTTATATTATAATACCAAGAGAGATATCATCGCTCAAAGTTGAGTTGCAGAACTTTTTTATGAGGTTTAGTTCATGCCTGTGCATGATTATGCATGTGGTGGCGCGCGAAGGTGTTGATGGCTAGGTACTCTATTGATGGCCAACGGGTCCTTCCGATGTGTCACTTGTAGTGAGAGAACCAAAAATGGTCTGTGTATAATAAGCACTGATAAACTGTTTAAAAAATCAATAGTTAATGTCCTTCTATAAATATGTTGATTTTGATTACTAATGTGACAAAGGGGTTTTCCCGGTTTTTTTTTCTTCCATATTTACACTGTTTTATGTCTCGTGGAGAAGAATTCCAGATATATGTCTCACTGTCTCAGGCGCGTTATGCCCGATTGATTTTAGTTTTGGGTTATTCAAATCTATTGATTTTTTTTGATGGAAATCTTTGCAATGATGCGTGTGGTATGAATGGATATCTGTGTTTAGGGAGAATGCGTTAAAACTAAATGAGCGACGGTGAATTTTGGGTATATTGCTGTTTGGTATTTTGTGTACATCATTTTTTTTGTGTGTGTTCTGAACTTCTGACTAAGAAAATAAAGAGTCAGTGTCTTTTAAGTGAATGGATTTATTAATTAAAAAAAAAAAATTCACAGAGCTCTTTTCTGATTGAAATATCAATCATTTAATGTTTGTTGCAGTTTCCCTAAATAATTTAACAACAACATAATGATTGTTTGTTTTTTTTTAGTAACGGAATATCAACATATTAATTCTAGCCTGTAGTCTTTCGATATTAATATAATTATAATGTGTGTGATCATGCATTCCAAATTAAACTTTCGTCAACGGTATATAACGCTTAAAATCATTGCTGACTTTTCAATAATATATTTCAATAATAATGTTCTGGGGTAAGATGGGTCGCGTCTACGAAGCACTAAAATGAATGAAACAAGTTTTTTTTTCAATATCAAGTGATAGTTTATTACATTTAAACCACATAAAAACATGATGTTGAGGCATTTTACACTGGTATCATCCTCGAACAATATACTCGATAATATAGCTCTCAGAGGCCTAATCCAAAATACCTAATTAACACATAGTAGTTGACGAAACAGGACGGTTATAGAATTGTTTGACACATAAGAAGTTTTCCGTTATGTGCACCTATTGGTATACATTCATTACTATACCACCACCACTACGACCACCCATCACCACATACGTGTACTACAATAACGATACAATTGATTTCAATGCTGATGATGATCTTGATAATAATAATAGATAGAGATAGATATAAATTTAATAGACTAGATAAATTCAGATGGATTACAGGTAGATGGACTGATATGATCATCTTTTTATATTTTTACTCTCTTTTCTTCTTCTTCTTCCTCTCCTTCTCCTTCTCTTCTCCTTCTCCTTCTCCTTCTCCTTCTCCTTCTTCTTCTTCTTCTTTCTTCTTCTTCTCTTCTTTCTTCTTCTTCTTCTTCTTCTTCTTCTCTCCTTTGTAACATTGCCCAAGTGTGGCTTTGTTTTTTGCTCGTAATATTTTGATGTATTTGAAGTTGTTTATAATTAAATACAAGCAGGCAGCGGGATGCAACTGTACCATTTGCTTCGTGGGTTGCGACACGGTCCGAGGTGCGACTGTTGGCGGGGCTTTATTTATAACGATAAATTAATTAGAAACTGTCCACCCACAGACACTTCAATGTCTATATAGTTGCAGCGCATTACTAAAACTTAGAAAAATATTTGTAGAACTCACCAAATCCGAGATTTTCATTCCGCCTTCAGTCTTCACGGAATTGCACGGAGATTTTTTTTGCGTGCTGTGTCTATGTGGAGTCGCTCGCAGTGATGTAATCGCAAAATACCGGAAGGTAATCGGAAAGTTCTAGTCAAAAGACGCGATCCCATTTTGATCCGATCGAGCAAGTTGCGGCGCGCACAGCACGCCATGACGGACGGTGCGCTCGTAGTTGCTCGATCGGATCGAAATGGGATCGGTCTTTTGACTTGAACTTTTCCGATTACCTTCCGGTAGTTTGCGATACATCCCTGCGAGCGACTCCACATAGATATAGCACGCAAAAAACATCTCCGTGCAATTCCGTGAAGACTGAAGGCGGAAGAAATCTCGGATTTGGGTGAGTTCTACATCATTTTTTCTAAGTTTTAGTAATGCGCTGCAACTGTATAGACATTGAAGTGTCTGTTGGGTGGACAGTTTTATATAATTTTATCGTTGTAATAAGAAGCCCCAAACAGTCGCACCTCGGACCCCAACGAGACTGCGAAGGTATAGGCAGACGCCGTGTACGCACGCGTCTGGACAGGCTATGTAATTTTTATGTATTTATGCAACTTTACCCGTTTTTTTGCATGACTGCTGTATTTGCTGTGATTTCTTTCATGACTAGACTTGTCATTATTTTGTATCAATTTGAATTATGTATTATTGCAAAATTGATTTAATAAAGGTTTACTTTGAAAAGTCAAAAAAAGTCTTCTTTTTTTCTTCTTCTTCTTCTTCCGGGCCGGGAGCGAAAAAGAAGTATTTAACTAACATCTTTATGTAAAACAATGTATGCGCCAGTCATCTCTATTGCCGCGCACACAATTCACAGACGAACTTGTGCAACATGCTTTTCAACGAGTGGGACTGAAGAGGCCGTTTGTCGGTCAGTAGCAGTGACCAGTGTTGGCAGGCTGGACTGAGTGAGGTATAAATATAAGATATTAATAATCATTGTGAAATCATTTGAAAGGTGATAGTTATATGGAGATATTCTACAACTATTTCAGTGTGTTGTGGAATTATCTGACGTAATAATCAGGCATGTCAGGTAGAATATTAATACAACATGTCATATCAGTGGCGTAGCTAGCCTCGACAGACTCACACGTATATGCTGCGTGTGAGTACACGTGCACGTGCGGGCCGTTGAGGTAATGGCGTAGCCAGCTTTTTGCCAGTGGGGGGGGGGGGGGGGGGCTAAGCACCTGAATGTACCGACAAACTCCCGACGTACCGACATATTCATGTTGTGTAATGATAACAGTTAAATGATTTACGATGATAGTGAATAATTAATACACAGGGGCGGATCTAGCTTTTTGGAAGGTTTTTTTTTTGAACGAATGGTGATGCATGATGGGAAAAAATTTTAAAAATGCATGTTTGCGCGCAAAGCGCCCCGAAAAATTTTAGAATTGTGACATGTTTGCGTGCAAAGCGCAGTGAAAATTTTAAAAATGCGTATGTTTACACGCGAAGAGCCCCGAAAATTGAAAAACTGTGTAGAGTCTATGTTTGCGCGTGAAGCGCGCCAAAAATTTGAGAATTGTGTAGATCTAGAATAGGCCTGGAAACATTTTGTCGGTAGTCTACAACATGATGTTCGGGTCGGTTGATTCTGAACGTTGTCTGTAGTGACTCAAGTTGACTGTACTATACCGCTAACGACAATCATAGTATATTCATGACAAGGCGGTTTGCCTGGTTACCGAAAAACACCTGACATGAAGAAAATCACTTATGCGAGCGAGCGGAGCGAGCGAGCTTGAAAAAAAAAATGATTTTTACATTTGAAAACTTTAATTCCTTTCAATCTTTTTGTCTGTTTACAAGATATTTCGTCGGTATAAAATTATTTTTTGTCGGTCCGCATGTACCGACGGAGTCCTTCGTGTACCGACAAAATTCCGAAAAAGCATTATTGGGGGGGCAACTGCCCCCCCTTTGGCTACGCTAATGCAACATATCAGATATATTAGAGTAGATCTATTATATTTTATATTTTGTAGAAGGTGTAACAAGTTACATTGTAACAATATGTAAACCAGTGAAACTAAAATTTCCTATAATGTCGAGGACAATAAATTCCAATTCAATAATATTAAATTCAATTCAACATGGTAAAGTTAGACTAGCCATGGCCCATGCATGCTAATTGCTAGCTGATACTTGTTAGTTGCAGTTAGACCAAAGCCTGGTTCGACCACACATCACATATGGGGACAACTCTAACATGTTATACTTTTGTGCACAAAGTGATGAGTGGTTGTTTTCATGCAGTCGTGGCACAAGAATGTGCTCTGAAATTCTCCTTTCTAAATAAAATTATACTGAAATATTGCTCAAAATGGATAGTTTACCAATGACCTCAACATATAAATTGAAAATGAAGGACTCATCGCTTCAACATTTTCATTTTTTAATTTTCTAAAATTTCTGCCCTGTGTCCTGAACAAAATTTTGTCCCGTTTTGGCGGGACAGAATCATTCAATTCACACAGTGCAAACTTTGTTCGTTTTTTCCAGTGTTGGGCGTATGTGGTCCATATAGGACCACATACATAGTAGGTGTGGGTTCGACCTGTGTAACAAGTTAGATTTTTTTTGATGTTTTTCAGGCGTTTACTGTACGATCTTGACAGACATTTTCGTGGGTTACGACCCCGGTCAGAGGGGTGACTGTGGGCGGCGCTTCTTGTTACAACGATATAATTATATAAACTTCCCACCCACAGACACTTCAATATCTATAATAGTTGCAGAGCATTGCTAAAACTTAGAAAAAAAAGGTAGGACTCACCCAAATCCGAGATTTTCTTGAGACTTCCTTCGTCATGGAATTGCACGGCGAAGTTGTTTGCGTGTTAAACTATGGGAGTCGCTCGCAGTGTAATCGCAAACATGACCCCCGGAAGGGAATCGGAAAGTTCAAGTCAAAAGACACAATCTCATTTCGATCCGATCAAGCAACTGCGAGCGCGAGTCCGTTCATGGCGTGCATGCAGTTCGCGCGCTCAATTGCTCAATCGGATCGGAATGGGATCGCGTCTTTTGACTTGAACTTTCCGATTCTCTTCCGGGCCATCGCTACGAGCGACTCCCACATAGACATAACACGCAAACGACTTCGCCGTGCAATTCCCTGACGAAGGAAGTCTCAAGAAAATCATGGATTTGGGTGAGTTCTACCTTTTTTTTCTAAGTTTTAGCAATGCTCTGCAATAGATATTGAAGTGTCTGTGGGTGGAAAGTTTATATGATTATATCGTTGTAACAAGAAGCGCCGCCCACAGTCGCACCTCGGACCGGGGTCGCAACCCACGAGAACAAATGGGTATAGTTGGTGCTTGAGGCTACTCTTCTCTATACTACTAGCTAGATGATAGATCTACATGTAAAATGTCTGTCAAGATCATACGGTAAATGCAACAGAGAAAACCGCCTGTTAATGTTGTTGTTATGACTTCTGGGGAATATTTTTATCAAAAATGACATTTTCCTACCTTCCCCATCTGTATACGAGTTATGTCGTCGAGGCTAAATCAGTTAGTAACTTTAAAGTTTTACTGGACAAACACTGGAGGGGGGAAAATTTAAAACCTCTGTTCCTCAACGCACGTTCTACAAATAGTTCAACGTTAAACTACTGTTTCCACTCACTACAAGTCCAGACCGGAATACTACAGGACCAATCCTATTCTTCCGTACCAGATGTGATGTGATGGTGATACGGAGGTCAGTGGAGCCAGACATCGTCTCAGTGGAGCAACCGGAGTAGACATAGACGGAAGCTTTTGGTCTAGGTAAATGCTAGTGTTGCATGACTCCAGGATTTTTGGGAGTCAACTAGTCGCCGATCAATAGTCGCAACTCCGACTATTTGCCGACTCTCAGCGTTTAGTTCTGTCGGCATGATCAATAGGTAAAAGGAAGCACACTGTAGCCTGTACAATAACTGTTCAGTGTCCTCCTTCAATGATTTCAGTAATTCAACTTTCAACTGTGATTATGATCATTCAAAAATTGACTTTTTGTCATAGTCCCACACATTGCCATCAATGTTTTGACTGGTTTATACGGTATACAATCACTTGGAGTCGATTCTTGCATTTCTAAAGTCGGAGTCGCGACTCCTAGACGATAGTCATGACTCCGACTTTTGGCGACCTAGTCGTGCAACACTAGTAAATGCCTGAAAAAACGTCAAAAAAACTCGTTACACAGCCACGTCTCGACTTAGACTAAGCCTTGGGTCATGTCGGTCTAGATCTAATAGACTGAAAGCTTCGGCCTGTGTTACGTGTCTGGTCGTTTTTCAGAGGTTTTATCGGACGATTTGGACAGACATTTTACACGTACCTAGTACCTCTTACTAGGTACATGTACATGTAAAATGTCTATGTTAAGTCCAAATCGTCCGATAAAATCTCTGAAAAACGACCGGACGTGATGCACAGGCTGAAGCTTTCTGTCTAAGTACTTGGATCTCTAACGTTACATCTAAGTGATTCGTTAGTGTTCAGTGTTAAATTAGTCCAGATACATTAAATCGACTAAATGGTTGTTTGAACATGACTGTAAATTGCGATTGTGTTTTATTGAAAATACAGTGAGCTTACCTTAGAATGCAACGTAATTAGACTCTTGTGGTTTATTCCGTCAGCACACATGGTTATCGCTCTCGAGTCTCGGGAACATTTGCGTTTCATTTGTTTGACGGTTATTAGGCCTAATGTTATTCGTATCTGTGTTATGGACATTTCTCGGGGGATGGGGGGTGGATCCAGAAATTCTAAAATTAAGGGGGGCCTGTTTGGTTGAAAATCTGAAAATCCCCATAAAAAAGTGAACCCCCCCCCGGCCCCCTCCCCAAAAAACATGGTCGGGGGGGGGGTGGGGATGGGGACCTGCCCTTGGTTCTTCCCCATTGTTTGAATTATTTGTAAGTTGATCTAACGTTGGTGAAAATAGAACCTATCGTAGCCGCAGGTCTATATTTTGTCATTTTTAGTCTCTAACTGAAGTAGATTCTGAATAAAGACCAACAATTTTGGAGAAAAAAAAGTAAATCTAACGTTAGACTCTATCATGACGTGTTGTGGTTGTAATCCTGGACAGGTCCCCAAAAAAGTAATTTTTAATAAATGATTCTCCAGAATAGACAATTATCACTTTTTAGTCCAAAAATTGCAGAATAGATGTTTGAAAAAATTTGGGCTTTCATGAATAAATCCACATACGTTTTTCAGTTCAGGAATAAATGTTAACCTGTTGTCTGTGAGATTCTAAAAATCCCATTAACAAGAGGAGATAGCACACAGCTGTAAGGGGTAGCATCTATTGCACTATACACCCCTTCCCTGTATGGTTGCTCACAAGAGAATGTGTCTTGAAGGACTTTGTCAATTTTGTTTCATTGATTTTGTTTTGAAAAACAATTCTGGTATAGTTGACATAAGACAATTTGATGTCATTATATAAATAGTACGGGAGCAGATTCTGAAAAACGGCCTGGAAAGTGACTTTCGTGCAACCCACACTACATCTCAATTCTGACCTGATAGGATGGTAGAATAGACCCTATAGAAGAACGCTAGGTACCTTGTATAGTCAAATTGTGGTATCACTTAAAAGATATAGGCCCTTAAACTTAAAGGAACACTTCACCAGAAATATCGAAAATAAAGAATTAATCTGAAAATAATTTGTTATATTTTGAGCTGTTCGTGATGAAATCTCCCGAAAATCATATCAAACATTAGAATCAACCTCAGCTTCCAGTTGCATGATATATTTCATACATGACCCCCTTGCTGACCTCACATTAAAGGCGAAAGTGCATACATCACATTATTTACAGGATGGCCAGATGAGATGCAACACCTGCCATTGTTAATTTCTTCCATATCATCAGCAAAATGGTCTTGATGTGTAAATAACCAGTTAGAACATTCTTTTTCCAACAAAATGGTACCCTGTTCATC
>JZLH01S0133549.1:6816-28755 GCA_001188425.1 Eucidaris tribuloides
TTTCTAACAACAAGCCCATTTGTAACCAAACTTGGATAGTAGATGTGTAACAGGGACTTCAATGTTATTTGGGGGTGAAAGGTCACATATGTAGGTCAAAGGTCAAATGAAGTCAAATGATAATATACGTGTACCTGCAATTTTGTAGTTGGGCTATTTTTAACTTGGATGGTTGATGTCCTACATGTACTTGTACATGTATAGGGACCTCAAATTTAAAATTGAGGTCAAAGGTCAAATAAGGTCAAACGTTAACATACTAGGATGAGACACATTATGGCTATCACCTTGTTTTTATAAAAATGGATGTTAGCATAAAGGGGATGCAAAGTTTTTTAAGTGGCTCATGTGGCTCTGTTGGTGCTTAGATATCAGCCTCTAAGGGCCAAAACTATGTATAATTGGATATGTTCTCTATGGGCACTGTAGAGAGTTTGCGAGACCTCAGGTGAGCGTCATGCCCCCCGGGGCTCTTGTTTGTTTATTTAGTTATTTATTTAGTCCGCTCATAATCTATTTTGCTTTCCTCCATTTATATTTTCAATCAGTTTCTGTATTTATTGGTATACTCCATCACTAAATATAGTTTGTGATTATGGTATATATGTTTCCTCATCTTCTTTTCATTTACGTTAATTTGTCACTATGTTATTTTTCGTAATGTTGTAGTTATTGTTTTTATTTGAAATTGTCGTAATCTATTTCTTTTGTTAATGGGTCATTTTTTTAAAAAGCCTTTATGAGCTTTATGTGACTCTGCCCCTATGTGTATGTCAATATATCTTTTGATCAAAATTGTGATGTTTTTATATTTTGCTGAATGTGGAAATAAACGAAATGAAATGAAAAGAAAATGTTTTTGTGATTAATTTGTTTTTCTTCTTATTAATCCAAGCAGGATGGGAAGCAAGCCAAGTTAATACCCAGTTTGGAACATGGCTTCCTCTACCAGTTATATGGCTACCTTAAGAATCGCATCCCAACTCTCAGTGAATTTTGTGTTGTCTGTGATGAGCCACATATATTTCAGAATGGTGCCATGCTGAAGGTAATTTGCAGATTAAGAACACAAAAAGTAGTTGTGAAAGTGCGTTGCACACTTCAGTAATTTAAACCATGAATGGTTATCATATTTTACTGAAACAAAACAAACTTGGAATTCTTTAATCATATATGGGAAATATATGTAAATCCCGTACAAAAGCAAGTGTGTGACTTGTGTAAAGGTGAAAATATTAATCATTATATCATTGTTTCATTATGGTATGAAAACAATGTGGTGCTTGCGAGCATAGTGATACTCAAATAGATATGACACAAATGAGAGTTTGAAATTCTGAACTTTAAAATTTATGACTAGCTTGAACTGTGGAAAAAACCCAATGTACAGTGTGTCTCAAAAAAATGAGTCAATCGGAAATTATTTTTTTAATATATAAAAATCATAAACAACCTAGTAAAATTGGGTATTGTTATAAAGCTAAAAGAACATACTTTCCAGTGCAATTTATTTCATTTCATTTGATTGTGTCAATCCTGAGATATATTGAATTTTCTGCAATGACGCAAAATCGCGATTGTCCCGGTATACTTCATGTGCCGTACGTGTGCGTGCAGTTTCTGCATATTGTTTAAAGTGATAGGCTAACATTGTGGAGCTTCAATTTAAAAAATTGTCAAACTTTGATATCTGAGCTACATAGTAGTGTTCAAATGGACAAATAAACACCCTAGAATACAAAAGTTTGGAAAGCTACACTGCCAATGGCAAGTTATGAATAAACAATAAAACTCGGGGCGAGTTTTATTAACCTAGGTGTACACACAGTAAGTCTATGGGAGGAAATGGGAAAGTGAATCTGGTCAACTTACGATTTTCACTTTTTTAAAGCACTAAATAATCATTTTGAAATACAATTTTTTCAGGGCTTCATTTTTAGACCTCATCAAAGACACTGGTAGCATGGGGAATCATGCGGCTCAGATTGTTTTAACTGTGGTAAATGTTAGCCAATACCTTTAACAAAGAAACCCCAATGAGAGTGTAAAAAGTATTATGTAATTGTTCAATTTAGCTGGATGAGTAGATTTTTCAGGTTGGACATTTCTGATTTGCTATTATTTGAAGTACGAAAGAGGTACATAACTTTGACAAAAGGGCTAAAATGAATGAGATGTGCAGATCATGATGTCAGTGTGAATGCAGTCTGGTAAACAGAAGACATGAACATGTGCAACATCATTTCAATGCGGAGTAAGGGTTATTTGTATTTGACTTGTTATTTACTAGATAGTCAGAAGTAAACATATTGAAGGAAAAGGGAATTTGTTATTTGTTTTATTATTGATTTGTATAATTCAATTTGTATGAGTTCTGTAAGTAACAATACCACCAACTGAGTTGTCATTATGACCAATACACAAAAGTGGGACAAACGTGATTTTGACTACCTGCACAAAAGTAATCATAACTTATGACTCATAAAAGCAAATTGAATGGAACTAGATTTATCAGAAAGAAAATTAATTCTGCTTTCATATGATACCAAATATATATACCTTTTGAAAAAATTACATACCTTAAATATTTTTCTCCCGATTGGACCATTTTTTTTGGAGACACACTGTATTGATGGCATATTGCATGTTAATGATTCACACAACATTAGTTTGGGTAAAATGTAAATTTGAAGTTGTTAAGATACAAATTGTGCTGGTATTGTGAGAAGTGTGGTAATCCTTTCCATTTAGGAGCTTTAGATTTGCATGATCAACGTCTGTGACCAGAAGTTAGCAAAGAGACATCATTTAACTCATTAATATGCCAGTCACAAATATGCACCATACAATACATACATTGTCCATACAGCTGTAATTCCATGGCATTTTGAGAGCTAAATATTCTTTCATAGTGGAGGCTCATAAATATTAATGAGAACAGAAGAAAGAAATTGATCTCAGGTTTTGAATGAAGTTAACTGTGTCATTACTGTTATGCAGTGCAGGTGGTATCTAGGAGCTTCAATTTTGCAAGAAGCGACATGATCTACAATGCAAAATTTTTTAGTTCCTTTCAAAACTACAACATAGAATTACCTTGTAAACGTCAAAAGCTCTTTAAACTGAGGATCACATCATTCCCCCATTCCTGCAGTGGCATTTGAGTTGATACAGTTTTGTGTTAAAATGTGAACATTAAAATTTTGTGTCATAAATCATGTCAGTTGTGCAAATTAAAAGCTTCCTTTAAATTACAGAAAACATGTGGCATGGCGTCTGTTGTTTGTGGGCGGTCGTCTGTCGTCTGGCATCCGTTGTCTTGTCCACAATTTCAAAATGCTTCCTCTTCATTTCCGGTCCGATTTCAGTTCTGTTAGTTTTATATGATAGCACTAGGTGGGGGATTGAATAAAATTTGAAACTCATTAAATATAATTTATGTGCATTTTTTTTTTAATCACAAGAAATACTTCTTCTCCTTCATTTGTCCACCAATTTCAAAACTTTTTTTTTATCTGGTAGAGCTACATGGGGTACACTGAACTTTTATACAGAAATTTTGTGAAATTTTGTCTGAAGAATTATGCTAATTCATGCAAAATTTATTCGAAAATCATGAAAATGCTTCATTTGTCGGGTGATTTTGAAATTTGTTTTGTTCATTTAGTAGAACTACATGAAGTACACGAAATTTCTACACAGAATTGTGTAATTTTGTCTAAAAAGTTATTTATGCTAATTTATGCAAAATTTATTAAAATTTCACGAAATGCTTCTTCTCTTCCATATAATTTATGTGCATTTTTTTTTAAATCACAAGAAATGCTTCTTCTCCTTCATTTGTCCACCACTTTCAAAACTTTTTGTTTCATCTGGTAGAGCTACATGAGGTAAAACCAACCTTCTTATTCATTATAGTGTCATTTTGGTGAAAATTAAAAATTGCATGAATTTTTTTGCCGGATGCCAGATGAGCACCACATCCTTGATGTGCTAGTTTAAAAGTTCTTCCTGACTCTTGCTGACAATTCAGTTACAGACATGTCTTACTCTTTATGTCCTTTCTTCTGTTTTTCAGCCTGCTGTGTGTGAAAGAGAGCTGTGTGTCTTCTCTTTCCAAATGCTGGGAGTAATGCAGGATGCCGCAGAGAACATTGCCACTGGAGCTGAGGTAGTGGACCTGCTGGTTTCCATGGTGCTAGCAGCGGTCAAATCAAGGCGGAGACAGCTAATACTAGACCCATTCCCCAGCGTTGTGGACCCCAAGAATAGCAAAGAGCTGGCATTTTCTCCCAAGGTTCGTGCGTATATATGTAATGTAAGAGCTAGCAGTCTTGGTGCAATGGTCCAACTAAACTCCTCAAAAAAAGTTTGGAAATCTGAGTTTGATCGGTTATATCTCCCGTTTTGTAATACTAATTAATGCAAGCTTGATGTCATCGGAAAGATTATTTAACTTTCTTTAAAATGATACCCTACTTGATATGATTATGCCATCAGGGAAAGGGCAGTATCTTAAATTGTGGTGTAAAGTGTAAATTGAAAAGCTGCAAAATGACCAAAGTTCGGCAAGTCACCCAATTGTTGTTGTTAATGAATGAGTTTTCCAATGTCTCTTTGATTGTTAGGCACTCTAATGTGAACACTGACATGGATTGAAACAAACACCTGCACAAGTGAGCAAACAACAACAACAAACAGTGAAACAAACAAACAAACATGTATGGGCATTTAAAAACTGGACTTAATGCATTTATCTCACGGACCTTTCACCACAAAGTAATAAAAAAAAATGTGGCAGGGCTTGATTTGCATGAATTTTTCTCAGAGAGAGGGTATAACGAGAATGGACTAGCCTGCATACAGCCCAGACTTCCACCCTATTGAACATTTGTGGGATCAACTTGGCCGGGCTATACGGAAGAGAGTCACAAATGCAACGACATTGGCAGGTCTGCGTCAATTACTGATTGGCGAGTGGAATGCCATCCCACAGCAACGAATCACAAAGCTCATCAGCACAGGGAAGTGGTGTCAGGCGGTGGTGCAGGCACGTGGGTCGTCCACCCGATACTGAACTCTTATCATGTCATCAAAATCAATGAACATTGATGAAATCAAAGATCCATGTGAAGATAAACATGGAAATCCATGCAAATCAAGCCCCTGCTACTTTTGTTTAATTACTTTGTTGTGTTAATGTGTTGAAAGTTTTGTGAGATTAAATGCTTTATGTCCAGTTCTTTAAATGCCCATACATGTTTGTTTATTTGGTTGTTTCACTGTTTGTTGTTGTTGTTTGCTTACTTGTGCAGGTGTTTGTTTCAATCCATGTCATTGTTCACATTAGAGTGCATAACAACCAAAGAGACATTGGAAAACTCACTCATTAACAACAGCAACATAAAAACTGGCAATATTTGCGATATAATAGATTTTTCATTTGTCTCTGATTTTAGATCGCAAGTGCTGATCTATAATTTGTTAATAAACATGTCACCAAAAATGAACCAGAATTCGAACTCGCCATCTACAGCTATCCGGGCTGCAACAATACCACCAGGCTGTCACTGGTTACTGGTTATTACATCGCATTTTCACCTCTCTGAATAATCCCTTTCATTCACTTAATAATAATAATAAAAATTTTCACCTTGGACTATTTAACATAACAATGTTAGAATTGTGAGCTTTTGTATTTGTTCCAGTGTTCATTGTGTTAATGCCAGTAACCAGTGGTAGCCTGGTGGTATTGTCGCAGCCCGGATAGCTGTAGATGGCGGGTTCGAATTCTGTTTCTGACATGTTTGTTAAAAAATGATAGATCAGCAGTTGCGATCTAAAATACAGAGAGAGACAAATGAAAAATCTATTACATTGCATTTTCACCTCACTGAATAATCCCTTTCATTCACTGACAATATTTGTTATATAATTGTAAATACATTTTATTATGTCTAAATAAAACAAAAACGTGAGGTGGGGGTGGGGAGCAAGTCAGATCTCCAGTTATATGCAGTCTCTAGTTACGATATATACAATGCATAATTGTGAAGATATGTGAGTTTGAAATGTTTGAAACATGAGAGTTAATGTTTTGATAGACCATGAAGAAATTCATGCCATCCCAGAAATATGCACCTCTCAGCAGGTAGGTGTATTATGCATTGCATGACTTACTGATTCACTTGTTTTATTTGTATATCTTTTTAGAAAAAGAATTTTGACCGACTGGAGGTGACTCTGGATAAGTTCAGCTCCATGACTGATATGCTTGCTGCTGGCAGTGTGACAGACATGAAGAAACAAATGGACAAGTTAGATTATCTGGCCTACCCTCTTCTACAGTGGTGAGTTAATTCACCTTATTTCTATTAACCAATTAAGAATCAGTGTCAAAAATAATGACAAATTCAATATTCATACATGAAATGATTTGTAATGCCACATTGGTGATTTTTTTAATTTATAGTACTATGGGCATCATTCCCCAGGAAAACCAATAGAGTGCTCATACATGAAATGATAACTGAATGGATGATGCTATTAATAACATTGATAAGGTAATCTTTTACCCTGGCTTCAAGAATTTACCCTTGTTTTATTACTGCAGGTTTATGTATTTATTGATAGAAATACCAATTAGAATGAGTATTGATGTATAGTGAAATGTTATACACAGACAAATGCTTTAAGAATTGAATGTGCTGTAGATATGTTCCTATGAAGAATGTAGATATTCATAATATCTCAGTAAATAATTCTCAAATTTCTACAAATTAATTATTATAGCAGTACTTTTTGGCCACCCTTAAATATGTAATATAATGTTTTCTTCTTTTTCATTTTATCAGGACAATTTCCAGCAACAGGTCCCATATAGTCAAACTCCCAACGAACAAGGTAAGTACATGGGATTGCTGTCTAGTCTTTATTACCACTGATATATTGACGTATCATGGAATAGTTTTGGCCAGTGAAGATCATATTCAGGATTGTATGCCCACACTGCTGAGATGGAAAACTACTGGACCTTGTGTTAAGCTTGGGATATGGCAAAGATGTGTCATTAACAGACATGCATAATACAAATTCAAATTTATTTATTCATGCATTAATTCATTCAGGTAAATGGCAAACAACAAACAAAAATATATGTCGGAGTAAAAAGGAATACATCAAAGAGAATGTTTAAATACAGACATAGATCAATGCACAAAATGAGTTCAAAAGATTAAACAAATCTTAGAAACCTTGATCCCATACAGTTCAGTAAACCTATGATGTTATTTGAAGTGAGATTGTCCTCAATCATTCTGTTTTCCCTTTTTCTTCATTTTGCCAATGATGACATTCCATGTGTTAATAAGTATTTAAATAATATTGGATGGCTTTGAGGTGGACACAAGAAAATATTGTACAACTTGTGACAAATATCGGACGAGTCACAGACGAGTCCAATATTTTCATAAGGAGTACAATATTTTCTGTGCCCACCAAAAATTAGCCATCCAATATTATTATCATTATCTAAATTAACTAATATATTATCAAAATTAAATTTTAACGAAATAGCCTAAATCATCAAGTCTGTCAATGGCAGCCACTGATTTTGTATGAGACATGTCATTTTTTTTATCCAGCAGAATTCACAGTTTTCTCCTAATTTAGTAAATTAAGCAATATAAGCACATTACACACAAAAATAATGATGTAGAGTGATTACTGAAAAAAAATGCTTCATTTTAAACATTGTGTGTGAAATACTGGATGAACTCGTAAAGGTAAACAAGAAAGTACCCGGATGTATCCAATATTTTCCCTCAGTGTACAATATTTTCCAATACACCCCCTCGTCTAGCCACAGCGCGTATACATGCATTCCTTTGCGCACAGGATGCGTGATAATATTGCCGCACCTGAAACGCCCCATTTAGATAATAATCTGAAATATTGTGTGGGGGGGGGGGGTGCGTAAACTTGTAACTAAAAACATTAAATTTCAGATTAATGATAAAAAGAAATTAACTGCCATAACACTTTCACAAATGATATAGCATTGTCTTTACTGAGTGTCAGTGACTCTAACTTTTCATATTGAATCTGACATTTTATTAGTTCAAAATGTAGCTTCCTAGGTAGAAGATTATGTATAGAAGTAACTTGTGAAAAAAAAAGTTTTGTTACATAGTGATATGAACTTTATGTGATACTACTTTGTCACTAAAACTGAAAAGGCACATACAAATACCAGTATATTTCAATAATATTTCATGAGAATGATACAAGATAATGTTTGATAACTGATGTACATACCTGTGGCTTTCTCCGTTTTCCTTTCTGCAGCAAATCCGCTTCATGCACACACCCCACCAGTTCCTTCTTCTCAGCAGTACTCCAGCCAAAGAGGCTGCATTCAGGAAAGCAAAGCAAGAGTTTGGCAGCATCTTTGCATTCCAGTGAGTCGAGAAACCCACCCTCATCCAGAACAAAATTATCCTTCTAACTATTTGTTCATGAGAATTTTCAAATAACGTATTCATACATGTACATAATTCAACAGTATTACTTTGCTACCAAAAGCTAATTCTGTCATATCCATTAATTTAAATGATCCAATTCACGAAAAAGAGAATTTCTGTGCAAGGTCGATAAATTAGTGTATCATGTGATCAACGAGGCAATAACTTTTTTTGTTTATTTGAAATAAACAAAAATTATTACCCCATCAGGTTTATTATTGTTATGATTTGTTTTTCAACCGTATTACTAAAAAAGTAATGTTTTAATTTAAGTGATCCAATTCACGATAAAGGCTTTCTATGCAAGGTACATCAATTAATATATCATATTATCAATGAGGCAATAATTTTATATCGGATATAAATAAAAAAAATATTACTCCGTCATGTTGATAATCATTCTGTTTTGTTTTTCAACCATGTACATTAACTCTTACAATACCAAATTCCGAATTATATCAAATGTGATGTTCATATAGTTTTTTATGGGAAGTTGCAAAGAATCTGACTATTAATCTCTATATTAGTCTAGATACTTTCAAAAAACAAAAACAAACAAACAGACCAACAAACACAAAATAAAACAGAATATGTTATTTTATTTTCCTGCTGAGTAGAGTGTGGATTTGTTCTAATCCAATGAATGAACATCTACCATTACCATAATATATTTTATACTTTGTTTCAGTGGTTCAAACATTGAGAATTGGCACTCCATTCTGCGGCATGGTTTGATCAATGCATCTGGCACCAAACATCAGGTAAGGGTTCGCTTTTCCATGTTTCATTGTATCAGTGGCTTCATGTGTGCAAGAAGATCATGGATAGAGAGGTTATACAATTCCGAAAAGTGATTACGGAATATGGCCTAAATATTTTATTGGAGAGCAGCTGGACAGTACTTAATTCGCATTGAACTTGTGCTGTTTGATAGTTAGTTTAAAGACAGAGTACGGGATTTGCACGCCAGAAACGGCAAATGAATGAACTCAGCTCAAATCATTCACAATGTGAAGATTAGTATAAATAAACACCTGTCATAGAACTTGTAAGTAGAATACGCAGTTTTGGTGAAAATCTGGACATTTAAACTTCAAAATTTACAGTGACGTTAACGTGCATGGGCCGTTCCGTTAGTTCCAAAAGTGTCGGATCAGCCATTAGCCGAAGGTCGTGCAGAGTTTAGCCATTTAACCAATCAGTGTGCTCTGCTGGTCATGTGAACGTACACATAACCATGATCCGCAATTTGAGCAAAATTTAAAATTCGTGGAAAGAACAATATTCTGGTAACATATAGTTATTAGTTTTTCTGATAAAACAACAAATTCATGACGTATGGATCTCAAACTTTCAACACACCATTTGTAAGTACTAACCTACCGTTTGGTATTGATAATGAAGGGAAGTAATGGACTTGCAAATCCCGAACTCAATCTTTAAATCATGAATACCCCCTTAGAAAATTGGAGCATGTATCATTGTCATAATTTTGTGCCATATTTTGTCACAGCAAATTTGTGGGTAAAATCCTGAGTTGATGAGATTTTCTGGGATTACAAGTAAACAAAAGTAAAGAAATGAAGGGTGAAATATTTTTCTATAATGATGCATGTATACATTTCATTAAAAAAATCAAAATTTATCAAGTACACATATTAAAGACGCTATATAACACTGTGGAAGACACGTTTAAAAAAATGTTGAACTTTGCTATCTGACATATCTGACAGTGTTTGAATGGACCAATAAACACCTTAGAACACAAAAGTTTAGACAGTTATGCTGTCACTAGTACAATATGTGCAGATACAAATTGGCACATTAATTTCCTATCGGGCGATTAGGAATTCGCAAACAGCAGTATATGGGGGAAAGCTGGAATGTCTCTCGTGATTTTACTTTTTTAAGCCTTATGATCGTTTTAAACTGCATTTTTCAGGGCTTCTTTTTAGACGTAGCATGGGGAATCATGCAGCTCAGATTTTTTAAACTGGAAACACTGTTATACAGTGCCTTTAAGAACCCATAAAGAACAGGAAAACTTTATAAATTGTTCATTAACAAAATGTTACAGAATGTAACTAACACACCAAGCTGTTTCATTTGCATACGAGGGAAAATTTGTGTCTCCTATATCTGATTCATAGAGGGTGCTGTTATTTTTGCCTCAGTTGCTAGTTCTTGTTGTCATTTGAATTTTCTACATTTTTACTGTTTCAGATGCATGGTGCAGCCTATGGGAAGGGAATCTACTTGAGCCCTCACTCAAGTGTCTCATTTGGTTATTCAGGAATGGGGCATGGTGTTCATCAACAAGTCAAGAAACTACCTCAAGCGGTAAGACAGTAACAAGAAACTTGTTGAAATATTAGTGGTATAGCCAAGAGGTTAATCATCTCTTGATCAACCATATATGGTTTTGAAAATTTTCAAGTTAATGTGCAAGACTTTTAAGTGTTGAAATAAACTGTAAACCATATGCTAAAACTGTTTTCATTCATCTCTGTTCATTATATCATTGGGTGTGTGTTAACCTTTCTAAATCCAAAGCTGCACACAATCAGATTTCTCCAGTTTAGTGTTTACATAGTGTCAGTCACCCAGAGATTTCCATTATTAATTTGTTTACAGACCTATATTTAATCCCATTGTTATCCTTTTCTTGTAGTGAGCAGCTAATGTGACCTAGTAACCATTTAGTAGTAGTAGTAGTAGGAGGAGGAGGAGGAGGAGGAGGAGAAGTAGTAGTAGTAGTAGTAGTAGTAGTAGTAGTAGTAGTAGTAGTAGAAGAAGTAGAAGTAGTAGTAGGAGAAGTAGTAGTAGTAGAAGTAATAGTAGTAGTAGTAGAAGTAGTGGAAGTAGTAGTAGTAGTAGAAGTAGTGGAAGTAGTAGTAGTAGTAGTAGAAGTAGTAGTAGCAGTAGCAGTAGTAGTAGTAGAAGTAGTAGTAGTAGTAGTAGTAGAAGTAGTAGTAGTAGAAGTAGTAGTAGTAGAAGTAGAAGTAGAAGTAGTAGTAGTAGTAGTAAAAGTAGTAGTAGTAGTAGAAGTAGTAGTAGTAGAATTAGTAGTAGTAGAAGTAGAAGTAGTAGTAGTAGTAGTAGTAAAAGTAGTAGTAGTAGTAGAAGTAGTAGTAGTAGTAGAATTAGTAGTAGTAGAAGTAGTAGTAGTAGTAGTAGAATTAGTAGTAGTAGAAGTAGTTAGAAGTAGAAGTAGTAGTAGAAGTAGTAGTGGTAGTAGTAGTAGTGGTAGTAGTAGTAGTAGTGGTAGTAGAAGTAGAAGTAGTAGTAGTAGAAGTAGAAGAAGTAGTAGTAGTGGTAGTAGTAGTAGTAGTGGTAGTAGTGGTAGTAGTAGTAGTAGTAGTGGTAGTAGTAGTAGAAGTAGCAGTATAATTAGTAGTGGTAGTAGTGGTAGTAGTAGTGGTAGTAGTGGTAGTAGTAGTAGTAGTCGTCGTCGTCCAGATTCCAAATTTGGATTTGTCACCGCTTACGGGGTTGGCCGAATCCACCTCACTTTCTCAGAAATTGCCCTTATTCCATCCTTCCACTTTGCCCTATTTGGCACATCTCCCTCCTTCAACCCAACCCTCGTGATATTTCTAAAGAGGGAATGTTAGGATTGACCATAGTAATGTTGATTTATTTTTTTCTTGAATAGTACTAAGTAATTGAATTTTCCCTGTTTTTCTTTCATGAATATCTTGTTACAGGAGCCAAAGAAGAAAGCTGGTAGATTTTTACAAAGTAAAAATCTAAGATGCATAGCACTGTGTGAAGGTGGGTTTGGTTTAAATATGATAATCATGTAATTTGGTGGTTGTATATGTTTGTGTCTGCTAGCATGTAGTATATGACACTGAAATTATTGGAAAATTAATACTCAATAATTTTCAATTCTCTGTGTTATCTTATTGCATAATAATAACCATAGATATGCATAAATAATGTACTTGTGAAAATAGACGAATTCGTTGTTCAGTTGTTTCAATATGTAGTGGCATCTGGATGATAACATAATATAAAACATGTTTGCTTCAAAAAAGTCATACACATGTAACTTTTTGTCATGGTGGCATAAAATTTGACCAAGATGCCCCAAGTACACCCCCCCTATCTGTCTATAAAATCTTTTTCATTTGTTGTTATTTCATGATTTAAATCTGTTTTTTACCATTTATTTGTGTATAGTTATCAGCTCCAAAGAACTCAACAGACATGGTCATGTTTGGGTGTGCTGTAATCCTGATCATGTATGTACCAGATTCTTCTTCGTGTAAGTATCCATCCAGTTTGTTTCTTCTTATCATACCTTATATTGGAAATATGTTCAAATATGAAACAAAAACTGCAAGTAATTTTGTGTGTATTAATACATAGCTTTGCTCAGATATTACTTCAGTTAACCCTAACCAGAGACCCTTCAAAAATGTGAAAATGTGTGTACAAGGTTTGTTAGTGTTCAAGCTGTTTTGAATATCGTTTTGGTATGTGTATTATTTTTACGATTTATATTTATTCTTCAAAGAAGATGTCAAAAAAGAAATCTTCTATGAAGTTACTCTTGACAAGAAAGATGGGATAAAAGCCATATTTTTTGTGCCCCACATGTCACAAAGATGTCATTGGTTGCATACAAACACCTGAAATCATAAGTTTAGATTGCTTGTTTCATTTTCCCTCCCTTCTGTCCTTCCCTGAAAAGTGTTTGTGAAACATATTAATATATATGGTATTAAGTTTATATGAAAAACAAACCGCAATATTGCATTTAATGGACCCCTGTGTTGAAGCATCCATTGGAACGTAGTAACAATAATTGATGTTTATGTTGTATTTATCAACTGATTCATGAAATTAACCACCTACATGGTTTCCCACAAGACAAATGGTTATATTTAAACACGGTTTACTTTATGTACATTTTATCGTGATTTTACAAAACAAAGTATGTATAAATATATATAGAAACCATGTGTAGTTGTGGCCTGCCTAGTATGGTAATAATGTAGTATGTATACATACATATTTTTATTGGTTATCCAGGTATGAAGATGGCAAAGTTGGAGATCAGGGGGTTGATACAACTCAAGAAAAGTACACTAAAGACATCCTAGCAGCAATGGCTGACTGGAGATCGCTATGACACGAGTCCACGAAGTCTGGGAACATTACAGTGACAATGGTATCTTAAGTGGCTTTGTTGGACAATGCTACAGCATGGATCTCGTCTTGCAAGTTATATTGATAATCATGTACATTCTATGTGAAATCATCAAATGCAATCATGCTGGACAAATCATTTTGTATGGTGCTTGGAAATTGTTAATTTATCAGTGTGGAATCGTGTGGAATTTGTCTTCTAATTCTGAAATTGAAGAAAAGAAACGTCTTCGCAACTACGTTATGTCAAAGTGTTGAGAACAAAGAGCACATGCATGGAGTGAACAACTCGTGAGAAACAATATTGGTACATTAGTGATTATTCAACCACTGATGCATCATGGGTAAAATGAAACATGGAGGATACAACCCATATGCACTGTTAATGTGTGGGTACACATCATAAACATCAACTTCAAATTGTCGCTGTTTGTTTTGCTGGAATGTCATCATTTGTGGTGGTGCTAGCGCTGATATTGGAAACTGCTCTTCAGACTCCAAACTTGCAAGAGGCTATACCCTCAAATAATTTGTTTCTGGAAGAGAATTTGCAGATATCGGCAGATGAAGTGATTGGAAGATGACAGCGATTATTAACTCTGTACTGTTCGGAGGAACTAAATGCATCATTCTGCCTGATGCTCATGCTGTGTTTTGGTATCAAGATGAAAGTCAGGAATGGTGTCCAGTATCCATTTTTGGCTTTATTCTCAGAAGAGGAACTTCTGAAGGGCCCTATTGGAATGGCTAACTGATAAACACATACATGTAAATGTTTGTGTGTATGTATGTGTGTGTATGTTTGTGTGTGTGTGTTATTATTGTGACAATTTTAACTTATATGCATGATGCAATGAACAAGTTATCACTTGCTGGAATGTGTCTGTGCTGGTCTCAGAACTTTGTGTTATATTAGAACATTGTGACAGTAACATGAAGGTATAATGGTGAACTTCTTCAGAATGAATATATATATGGTGATGCATGTGGGAGACCAAATGAGGTCAGATTTAAGGCAGCTATACACTGCTCAACATGATGCCCAGCAAGGAGAAAAGATTATTTGTGAATGTGTAGTGATTTCCATTGCGACAAGATCTGTTCAGCAAAGACTGAACATGTTTGGTTTTTCACAACACATGGAGTGTTCGTACAGCAATCAGTGCGCCATGCGTTAGCCTTCAGTCAATTACAAAGAGATAGAGTGCATAAGTGTTGTAAGCAATGTGCACACAGTGGGCTGTTAACCCGTTGGAGACTAAGAATGAGATATCTTGGGCTGGGGTCTATGGAGAATGCATGTTATACTGAAATCAAATCGTCTTCAACGGGCTAATTTTTGATGAGATGCATTTTTCCCACCGGTTGGGCGTATCAGCTACGTCAACAACAACTGACAACAACTCGTGACAAGATCGTCTTGCTGCTAATTATGCTCTGCGGGGTATAGCCATCTTCACCTTCCAACAAATAGCTGACATGTCTATGGATAGCCTCTACAGATAGGCTGATATTTATGCAACTGTTTGACTTGTCTGGTGATGTTAGTATGATGACGGTGGACTCGGACATATCCCGTTACTGTATGCATCATCATAGGTTGGGACACCACAGAAGAAAAGAAAATAGCCAACTTAAAAAAAAAACTAGTATGCTACTTCTGAGGAAAGTCTTTGACAAATTGCTGATTTATAAATCATAGCAGAAGTACTTGAATGGGCCGATGTGCAGTTCAACTAAGTTGACGAAACAAAAACAACTCTTGCAGAAAGTCTAGAAAAAGCATGAACTAGATTTTGAAAATGTTGCAATGTAAGATATGCAGTTATGTAATAAACTGTAACATAATCATGTCCAAGAATGACTTAAAAAGTGATAAATCGCTTACAACAGACAAATCTTAACAAATTCAAATTGCATCAAGTATTTCTTGATGAAAGTCTTGGTCATCTCAAATGACCATGGGACATCCATATAGCTCCCTGCTAAGCCCCTCTGGCAAATGAAAGGATATTATGTTAGTGTCTTGGGATCGTGGGTCTAAGGGGGTTTAGTAATTTCTTTTTGTGTGTGTGTGTGTATTTTTCTACACCTCAATGCAGTCAATTGCATTTGTTAATATGACACTGAATAGTTTTGAGGCAAGTTGTTACACACATTCTTGTAAAATTCAGTCTTTTCACTTGTTTTCATGTGTGTGCATTGAAGAACAGATTTCATAATTTATTTCAGAATTGTCATACATCTATGTCTTATGTTCAGTTTCATATACCCACCCCCCTTTTGTATTTGAACTGCAGTCTGCTGTAACAACAAAAGAATTGGAAACTTTTTACAGTCATATGTGGCCTGTATATCAAATTCTGTCATGCATCATATGAAGTATGTTCAAAATTCCAATTAACATATTTTTGCAAAGTAACTTTTCATCCTGGTAAACTCAAAATATTATTTACAATAAAGTGAGCATGGAATATATGAAAATTAATGTATCACAAGTAATTCCCATTTGTGAATAATTTTTATCAAAGAGGCTTTGGAGTGAGTGACATGTTTGTTTTTCATTGGCATGGCACAGAATTTGATTTCATGTGGAATATTTGGGGAAAAAAATTGTCTTATTCATTTTTCACGCGAACAAACCTCAACCCAAGCAGTCCATCTTTACTCTAGATGACAATTTTAATAAAATAGGAATGGGAAAGACAGAAATTGGTGAATGACTGCTGTTTTATTTTAATTTTATCAAATCAGTGTGCAATAAATAGAGCATTGCAAAAAAATAATTGTTTTATGAGCAATTGGATTCAGAAATAGTTGCACTAGTGAGTTACAGTGTATCTTCCTCTTATATACAGGAATTCTCAGAAACAAGGCTGTTATAAACAAAAAATGTTCTGTAGATAAAAACTGGTGACACCAAATATATGTTGCAATGTTTAAAACATTGTAGAACTATGCTTCTGTTGCTACAAAAAGATATGTTTTGTAATATGAGTGTTCATTTATTTGCATGAAATGGCAATGAACTGATATGAATTGTAGAATTTTGTGTAAGCATATCAGTGTGATATTGTGCATAGTTAAGATAAGTAATACATTTGCAATTATATACCTTTATTTTTTTGTTCGCTCCTTATGTATGTCCATTTGCTGGTCAAGGGCAGATATACTTTGTAATGTGAATTTTTATGTTTTATTATGGTAATTGTTTACATGCTGCCTAAAATGTAATGTTTAATATATCAGTTTAATTTCTTGTCATTTCTTTGGATTACTGCAATGACATTATGAATGTGTTAACGGTTGCAACACACATTATGAGCAAGATACTCCTATATACAGTAATACCTGTGTATAGTGGCCACCCAAAAGAAACAAGAAATGTGACCTCTATAGACAGGGGGCTGCTATAGACAGGTTCTTTAACACATGGTTTGTTTTATCTGGGGAATCATTTTTGTGGTTACTATATACAGGTTGGCTGCTATAGAGAGGTGGCTGCTAAGACAGGTCTGGTGTATTTTTCACTATGCAGACATGACAGTGGCTAAACTGAATGTGCAGTAGTGTATATTGAATAGATTGGATTGTTTAACACCGAGTAGATCAGAAGAAAAAGATTGAAAATCTTGATATGGTTACATAATGAGTGAGATACTGTATGCTTAAACTGTCCAATAATGCCCCTTGCGATGTCTCAGCTACCCACAAAGTATCCATTTCTAAAACACTGAGGACTACATCAGGCCATCCAAACCCATTGACGAGTGACACCAGTTTACAAGTGGTGTCGCTTAGTGTCTTTTATCAGTTAACAAGCCCGGGGCTTGACTCATGAAAGAACAGTCTCATTTATCCACGTGACGGCCACAAATTCCTGTATTAATTTGTTGCATGTGTGCAATTACATAATCACATCTATGTCTGGCTGTGTGATGGGAGGAAAGTAGGACATCACATCATCATAATATTCTTTAGTCAATTTGTTTTGCAGAAGGCTATAATTGGTCATGGTCACATTACTCGTATACTGTCATCAGAGCTGCCCTGATTCTGCAAAGGGTTCTTTACTGATGTTTCCACATCCTGACAAACCAATTAAATCATCTTCCTTATTAATGAAAGATTTTTAACCCGTTGGAGACTTAAGTACGAGTTAACTCGTGTTAGGGTCTATGGGAAATGCGTGTTATAATGAAATCAAATCTTCTCCAATGGGTTAAACCTGTTGTGGTGCATATCATTTATTAATTTGTCCTTGATTGCAGTTTGAAATCTTCTGAATTGAAACTTGTACATTTTGCAAATATAAAAAAAATGCTGGGAAATTTTTAATGTTCTATTTTATTATACGAGTTTCTCACATTTCATATACTTCCCAATTGTGTGAATAAAATTTCATAGTACATAATGGTACAGAATACTACAGATCATTTTGGAGTTCCACTACCTTATGCTTGAGGATGTTTTGCAATGTATAACCAGGAGACTATAAGTATGACTTAACTCGTGTTGGGGTCTATGGAAAATGTGTATTACAGTGAAATCAAATCGTCTCCAACTGGTTGATTTAACTGCTGTATACATTTTGTAGAAATATAAAGACTCAAAACTGCCAGCTGTGTCCGTGCCACCCAATGTATGTTGTTCATGATGGATTGTTTTTTTTTCTTGCGTTTGTGTTTGTTGTTGGTTTGAATGTTGTTTTCAAGTAAGTAAGTGCAATATGGATGAAGAGAAAAGTGTGAAAGTTTCAGAGGGATGGTCTTTACAATTGGTAATTTAAGCATGTATGGTTATAAGCAAGAGGTGATACAGTCCCTTACAAGGATTACAAGGATTTAGTGTTTTGTCTTTTGAAAATGTTTACCACCAAATGAATGACGTCTACCCGCTACAGTGCAAGAAGTCCTTGGGACCCATGAAATTGTTTGTTTATAATGAAATTTCTTTATATCAGGGTTGCAAAAACAATAGAATACAAAGGAAATCCAAGATATGGGACCAGAGATTTTACTTCTTTATAATTAAATTTTGTTATATCAGTGTTCCTTATAACGAGAGTGCACTGTATCCGTAAGGTTGACCATTTATTTGGTCAACTACCCATTAGGTTTTCTCGTCATTATTTTCCTCTTTTTGTTTGACCAGTGTACCCCCTTTAAAGGTAAATGACATGATTGGGGGTAGTCCTCAACATGGGCTGAAACTACTGTAGAATCAAGTAAACTATGCAAGGATTCTCCTGTGAAAATCTTGTAGTCAAACGTTGACTCATTCTAAAATAAACAATGTCAACATCACTCGTAGCACGGAAACTTGCTGTGTGGCACTCTATGGGGCTTATTTTTATCATCCCCGGAAAAAAATAAGATACTCCTATGTTTATGCTTGATTCTCCTTAAGTAAACAAATTACAGACAAATCCTCCCAGGTGGGAGATCCACTCTTGCTAGTGTATAGTTGGTGTATATTTCAACTCATTTGGTTCTTGAGGCATTTTCAAGTGTTCCCAATCATGTCACTAACCTTTAATTTCTTGATTATGACAAGGAACCGTCTGGTATTGTGTAAATGTTTTGTGTTGTAAGCCTCATAAAAGCCATGTTTGACTCTGATGAACTTGGATTTTATCAGGATGCTTGCTTTAATTTAACTTAATTCAGATTAAACGGGGAAAGTCTAATTGTGTTATATACAGCCAATTTGCCACAAGAATGTATCATTCAGAAACAGTAGTATGGTAGTAAGGTAATGTTTAGAAATGATTATTGAACTGTTGAAATGCTGTTCACTTCAGAGTAATTATCTGAGTGCACAATATTCCTGAAGTTCTGAACTTATTAGAAGATATTGTTTGTGAGGTGTGTAGCAATTTAGCCTTGAATATTGTTTATTAAGATAAAAGAACAGCTCATTTACAGTGGGTAATTGAATGTACAGCAGAGGGTTTTTTATGTATTGTATTATCCCATGCCATTAATTTGCTTCAAATTTGTTGATATTGCATTGCCCGTTTAGTGCCAGAGGATAGTGCTTGTTTGCAAGGGAATGTTTCTGCCAAGGAGCAGAAATGCATGAGTTCAAGATGCCAATGTTTTTAGATTTCAGTTATTGCCAACATTTTTTTCTAGCAGTGGCCTTATGAGAAATATGAAATATCATGTATAGTATGAATTAATGAAGAGGAAAGCTAGAAAAAGAAACACAACTTATAATTATGTTTCTGTATGATACTTGTAAATTATTTTTGTTGGAGTATTGTTTATTTTTATTTGTACAGTTGTTGGAGAGGCATGGATTGCAACTGTAAATGTGCATTGACGGTGTGTAAAGTGTAATTTAAAATAACTAGCAACAAAAAGGTCTTGCAGCTTATTTGAAATATTTATGAAGTTTAAGAAAAAGTAGATTTATAATTATGTGCAGTGATTTTAAAAAAAATGTGCAAATGCCTGATAGAAATGTCTACGTTCTGGATCTAGATGGAGTGAATACATGGCAGACAGCCATCAGTACGAGGGTTATATTGCCACATGTATTAGTTGCACTTGCTAGATTTTTGCCTTGGTATGCTGAAGATAAGTTTGATCAATCATTACATGTATCTTGATATTTTTTTTTCTCAAAAGCGTTTAATGTTGTAATTTCAAAAAAATGTAATTGCAATGTCCTATACTTCCTGGGAGCAGCTCATTTTTCCGAGATTCGTTATTCTGCACATAAACTTCCTAGACATCACTACCTGAGGGCTTGTTAATCCGAAAATGAAAAAGGGTTTGTTAACCCGAATTGCATAGATCCTTTGGAATAATGAACCATCGGAAAAAGAACCTTTGGAATAACGGCCTGTAACCTACTTCCTACGTGCCATGTGGCTGTCACAAATGTATGTCAAATTTATCATTCATTGGTTGTGTGGACGATTTGTGCAAAATCATACCGTTCATCCTGAAAAGAACATTTATAAAACTCGGTTGATTTTAGATTTAGAGATTTTCTGGAAAAGATTAGAAATTCTGTTTTATCACATGGTAAATCATTATTCATTACTCATGCATCAGTTTTGGAGATAGCACTGTGGTGACAACAAAACCCAGGTTATACCATGATAATTCCACGTGTCAAGATTGAGGGTGATTAGAACTAGAACTGGTATAAAAATTGGAAGTTTGAAAGTACATACATGTAGTGTGAAAGTAATGGCATTTGTTAGGATATGGCCAATACCTTTATGGGGGAACTGAAAGGAGTAAAAAAAAAGCAAAGAAAAAGGTGTTTTTTTTGGGGGGGAGGGGGGATGAGGGGGTGAGGGCAAAATTGTGGGGATTTGGAGGTCTGGTAATACAGCTTTCACTTGTAATTGTCACACCAACAAGTGAATTATAACTGCAGGACCTGCTGTTACTTGGATATAGTGTACATGTGTGTATTTATTTCATAATGCATATTTATGCAATTTGGATGTAAATAACGAGGTTAAACATAAACATGGTAGACACGTAATACCAGTAAAAAAATCAACCTTAGGCATCAAGAACAAAATGTGATGTTTCAGTAGGCATTGAAATAATATATGACTAATTAAGACATCTGTGTAAATATATTTGTAAACTTTGGAAAAGGAATCATCCTGACTTTTTTCATGATGTCTGGAGACATTTGCCACAAGTATGTCATTTTCGACTTTCAGATGAAAATTGAGTGGATATAGAGTCAGTGTGCAGAATAGAATGGAGGGAGACAACTGAGGTTACGGCCAGACTTACCACAAATGTAACATTGATGTAAACTACGCAATTTGTTGTATATTATGTGCAAGTGGTTTTTGAAAGAAGGTGATGTATGATTTATAATGTTTTCTATGAAGGTTGGAAACACAAGAAATGTTTAGGTATGTGCCTATAATTATGGTCAATAATGTAAGGGGACTTGCTAATTACAGACACCTGCAATATTCTCGTCAATGTGATTGTATAACACTCAGTAATTTGCGCACTTCCTGACCCCCCCCCATCCCCTCCCTCCCCAATCTCCTCCCCAATCCCCTCCCCTCCCCAACCATTTGGTCCGCATTCTCTTGCTGTCATTTTTGTGTTGTTATTGTCTTTCATTTGCAGAAAAACAAAACTAGCTGTATTGTTATAGTCCATGAAATGCTAATTTTAAAACACATTGTTTCCATGTACATGAAATGAACCATAATAAGTACAAATAAATCACTGTGACATTCCTTACATATCTTTGTTTGTTTGTG
>JZLH01S0133549.1:58708-70105 GCA_001188425.1 Eucidaris tribuloides
TCCAATACTTGATCAAGTCGATCAATCATCTATACCCTGACATGTGACTCCTAAGACACAGCATGCGTGACTTGCGTGACACAAGTATGAAATGGCTGATATGGCATTGTGGGTCATTTAGAACATCTGCTAAATTAGAACTGGTTTATCAATATGATAGACCGACATTCAAATCTGATCTTTTTAACTCTTTGTACATTGTGTACGGAATCCTCATGCACCACATTATTTTTCTGGCACACTATAATTAAGGCAACTTTCTGTTAGTGTTATTTCTATCTCGCTGTATCTTTTTAGTGCTGCATTGGTGGAATGACACTGTTACCAAAGCTAAATGTGTGCAGAACCGGAACAATGCAAAGAGAGATCCATGAACAGCCACTACATATTTATTTACATGTGTAATTTACCTATGTGTCATTTGCGCAGAATTGCAAAGGTAACCAGCAAGAGGATGTGCTGTCAATCATAGAGAACCAACAAAATATACCTAGAAAAAAAATGAGTTTCTGATTAAGAATTTCTGTGAATAATAGTGCTGTAGTTATCATAGGTCTTGAAACCATATACCCTAATTTGGCCATCAGCCTGGTCTTAGTGTGGAGCTCTAATGGAACCTTAATTTTTGTGGTCAGTCTTGATTTCAAGAACATCACTAGAGAGAATACAATCATAATCACAAGGTTTGTTTGCCTGATTCCTGTAGGGACTGTGTCACATGCATGTCTCACTCTCATGTCTCTATTTCCTCCTCATCCACAGTTTCTCCCTTCTTCAGTTTGGCAATCACCTGTAGTTTTGGGGAAAGACGGGTAAATAGGAAATTGATTTATATAATAAACATGTAAATAAGTATTCACTTTAACCCTAATATCGACCGGGGGGGGGGGGGGGGGGGGTCAGTAAGTGCCCCCTCGACAAATTTCTCGATTGTTCCGAACCCCAAAATTTTTTTCACTGTGCCGTTCGCTGGCTTTTTATTTTCAAGTCTCGGGCATCATTTGAGACCATTTTCACAAAAATCGGACGTACCGTTATGACGCTGCGTGACTATTCGTATATGCATGCAGCTCCAAAATTGCTCAAAAACGTGATTTTGTGTACAAAATCAATGCAAATTGTGTTTTCAGCCAAAAAACATAAATGCATTATTATGTTTACTTTAATTGGTAGAAATGGATTTATTTTATGCTGTTTATGATCGCAAAAAAAGTCCCCGACAAAGTTCATCGAAAAAAACAATAAAAAACAAAAGGTTGAAAAAACAAACAAATACATAAGAAATTCACAAAACAATAAAATACATAAGAAATTAATTCTGATTCGGCAATTTTTTTGTAGGTAATTGTCAGAAATGTCAGAAAAAATATTTTCACCAAAAACTTATTATTCTACAAGCTATTTTAAGGGAGTTATAGGCAAAAATATGATTTTATTCATAAATTTACATAATTGTTTAAAAAATATAAAATATGTATTTTTTGAAAATCTAATGACACAGTCTTGTAGATTACATTCAGCTCTATGTGCGTGCAAATTTTTGTGGCAATCACGCGATCTGCGGCCGAGATCTGATCCCCCCCCCCCCCCGGTGACAAGACCGGAGATAGCCCGGATCTTTACTTTAGGGTTAAACCTTTTCTTTCCACAAAGGACATAATTACCTTTGTTGTCATTTGTAATTTACTTCATGGGGGTATTCAGGATTTTTTCTAGCGGATTGGGTCATGATCATAATTTTTTGGACCTTTCATGATGAAATATTGACAGCAAGAATGTGATTCGAAATGTACCCTGATCAATAGTAGGTTAATAGCAGTATTTAGTGCGTAGTAGTAATAGTAGTAGTAGTCAGTAAGCAGTAGTAGTAGTAGTAGTAGTAGTAGTAGTAGTAGTAGTAGTAGTAGTAGTAGTTATAGTAGTTGTAGCAGCAGTAGAAGTAGTTACATAGTACTGGTGGTAGTAGTAGTAGTAGTAGTAGGAGTAGTTATAGTAGTAGTAGTAGTAGTGGTACTAGTAGTAGTAGTAGTAGTAGTAGTAGTAGTAGGAGTAGTTATAGTAGTACAAGTAGTAGTAGTAGTAGTTATAGTAGTAGTAGTAGTAGTAGCATTAGTAGTAGAAGTGGTTAGAAGTAGTGGTAGTAGAAGTAGTAGCAGTAGTAGTAGTAGTAGTAGCAGCAGCAGCAGTAGAAGTACATGCATGTAGTTACACAGTACTGGTAGTAGTAGAAATACATGTAGTTACATAGTTCTGGTAGTAGTACTAGTAGTAGTAGTAGTAGTAGTAAAAGTAGGAGTAGTAGTAGAAGCAGTAGAAATAGTAGTAGTAGTAGTAGTTATAGTAACAGTAGTAATAGCAGTAACAGTAGTAATAACAGTAGTCATATGAGTGTTTTTACACTGGTTTTCATTCACTAATCCTTAATTTCTTGTTCCCCCATTTTTTCCCCCATTTAGACTGAAACAAAGTCTGAACATTGCCAAATCAATTAAGTAAGTATTGCAAATTTTGTGTCTATTTGACAAATGCTGGTAACAAAGCAGGGAATGCTTCATGATAACTAGCATCGGTACCAGAGAACTGGATACTTACGTCCTTAAGTCGTGCAATCTCTTTGTTGTCAGCATTCTTGGAGGCATCGTTGGTAATGAGTTTCACACGAGATGCGTACCTGTAAGAACAACAATAAACATATAAAATACCATTGTCTTTTACCCTACATCAGTAATGGATTGATGTAAACTCACTACAAAACTGAAGAATCACATTCCTTCAACGTTTTTCATTGTAAAATGGACAATTTCTTGAAAACATTTACAATGAGGACAAAATGGGGAGGAAGAAGGCCAGGGGGTTACAAAAGCAATGTGACAAGACCACCTGCCAATATGATTTATTCCCACACACACACAAAAAAAAACACTACAGATGGATAAGCAAGTATTCACATTAAGAAAGTGATTACTGTAATATTGCATTTATCAGGGTTGTTTTATCATTTTTTTTGTACAAGATAAATAAGGTCAACTTTTAAGCTTATCAGGCAAACTATTCCATCTAATTGGTCCCTGGTACCTCCGAAGTGTTCCAGAAAAACTGTAGCAATAAAATGGAATGTAAAGTTTATTTGAATTTCTGGTTGAATATGAATTTACATTACCATTTAAAATGTCCTAATCTTTTGAAAAATATTTTTAAGTAAGAAAACATTAAAGGGAAACGGCAAAATTGGAAGAAGTCCTCAATGTAGGACCCAGTGCTCCAAGAATCAAGTATACCATTTGAACTTTCTGTTGTGAACATTTCATAGTCATACACTTCCACTCTGTTGCACAGTTATCATCAGAAAATGATATGATGGCGAAATTTGTTGTGTATCTCTCTGTGGGTGGGATCAATTTCCATCAGGGCCAGAGATTCATTCAATACAGGTAAATTAGTGCTTGTTTTTCCTCAAGTAAACAAATTCAAGACAAATACTTCAAGGTACACTGTAGCCAGTTGAAACATTAGCATATGTTTCAACTCGTTTGGTTCTTGAGGCATTATATACTTCTGCCATGTCACAGCCCTTTAATTCTTTGCCTTGTGCATTATGAATACCTAGGCTGCTGGATCATTTTCAGATCCCCCAATAAACAATGCATTGTAAACGGGTGCACTCATGCACGAGTGACCCTATATGACAGAAAATAATGTATTATTAGTACTGGGGGGAAGGTGTGAATAGATGAAAGAATAAGAAATGCATTGTTCTCATACAATTAAATAGGCACTATTCCTTGTTCATGCAGACCGTCAACGAGAGTCAACGGTACCGAGCCAGCGGTGGTGACAGTGGTTGACCGCAGCGAGTATAGGGTTAAACTTACGTCAGTGAAATGACTGTCTCCTCTGCATTGTAGTCAGCTGGCGATATGTTGACAAACATAAGAGTCTTGGCATTGCCTCCCAGGGAATCCTGCATCAGCATGGTGAGTTTGTTGTTCCTGTACGGGATGAAGGACTGCTCACTGGACAAGGCTGAGATCACATCACCGAGGGCGCTGAGGGACTTGTTGATAGAGTTGGCTTCCTGTGTGTGAAAAAAAGATAATAATCGGAGATAAATCGCAAGAGTTGAAACAAATATGGTAATCTCAAACATTCTGAAGTAAGCTGTCCAATAAGTTAGCAATATCACAGTATTCTAAATTCTCATATACACTGTTATTCCTCATGCTACCAGTGTCTCTGATAAGGTATAAAAATGAAACCCTAACAAAATTGCAGTTAAAAATGATCATTATGAACTTTTACAACGTGAAAATCATTAAACAAGCATTCAGTTTTCCTCCATAGACTGCTGTGTTGCAGAATTTTCATCAGGTGACAATAATTCACGTGTCGATTTTTATCTACATGTATACATATTTTTCGAGTGACAGGAGAACTATCTGAAGTTTTGTGTTTTACTTGTCCATTCAAACACTGTCACATATGTCAGACAGCAAAGTTTGACAATTTTTTAAATGGGGAGACCTTAATGAAATATAGTGTCTTTAAAGGCAGAATATAGGTTTGGTAGATTTCGCATATGGCAATAAAATTTTTTTGCTTATTGAGTTTTTAGATGGACCTCATATCAACTATTAATGCCCTAAGAATCACACCCTTAAAAATGATTCCACTTTCAAGAAGTTAATCAAATATTGTAAATGTTGCCACCCGCTTTAAATGTTAGTGACATGATGGGAATACTTGAAAATGCCTCAAGAACCAAATCACTTGAAATATATACCAACTATACACCAGCCTGAGTAGATCTCCCAGCTGGAAGGATTTGTCTGTAATTTGTTTATTTAAGGAGAATCAAGCATGAACATACTCCTTTTGTAATTCTCTCATGCCCAGATAGATATAACAAGCCATAGAGAGCTACACAACAGGTTTGCCTGCCAGGAGGTATATTGACATTAGTTATTTTTCAATGAGTCAACGTTTGACTACAAGATTTTCACAGCAGAATCCTTGCATAGTTTACTTGATTCTAGAACAGTTTCAGCTAAAGTTGAGGACTACCCCCAATCATGTCATTTACCTTCAATATTTTGTATTACGTAATAGTGATATTTACTCAAATATCATTTTAAAATCACAATATGCCATGCCATTCAAAACAATTTTCAGTAGGTTTGATGTTGTTTCCGTATATGTCATGACAGATTGGCAAAAATTTGCCAGATTGATCCAAAAACAAACAAACTATAAACTGGCTTTAAAATTTTTTACAAGAGCCAACTTAAAATTGAGATTCTATCTGACCTTGAGCTGCTCTGCTGTAGCTCCAGTCTTGGCTGCACGCTCACTACCAGCCAAATCCACCAAACTCAGTTTCCCTTTGGTCACCGTTCCTGTACTCAGACTGGTGCTTTCAATGATGATACCAATGACAAGATGGGACCTGGAGCTTTCTGCATTCATTTCTGATGGAATAACACAAAGAAAGATTAGTAGTATAGTAATAATGCACAGTCCACAATGCATTACATAAAAACAGTGTACAAGAGCAAGTTTGCAAGTGGCAATATGATGCACTCAAAGGTATTTACAATGGTACATGTTAAATGACATTGTGAATACTTGACATTACAAACTTTAATTTGTATATTATTTGTTTTATAAAATGTGTAAATAAACTACTTTAACTTATCTTCATACGTGAAAACAGTTGAAAGTCTGTGATCCAGATGAAAATTGCTCAAGACGAACTCAACGTTTGAAGCATTATTTGGGTTCAAGCATATATATCCCAGGGACGTTTTATCTCCTGCTGAGCATGTTAGTATATGTTTTGCCCAAATGACTGCATGTGAGGCACATGCTACCTCAAAATCATTTAAATAGTTGAAAACTAAAATTAGCCAAGATAAACACTTCACATGCTGACTGTGCACCAACTCGTGCATGAGTAACCTCATGGGGATACTGGCGGTGCACTGGTTTGCCGAGATGACAATCAGTTTCATACCTCTTAATTCCAAAGATAAACGTCACTGAAATGACTAAGATGATATTTTTAGAAACATGAAAACACATTGAACCCACTAAATGAGTTAAAAGTTCTTAGGTCTCATCTTGATAACATTTGAATTTATAGAGGAAACTCATACATTTTGGAATGGTTATACACTTAACTACAAAACAATATAATTTCTGTTTAACATGCCTGGATTTTAGCCCAGCAGCCAAAGTATGAAGATCTCTTCATAACACTGTCCTAGCCTACATGAGAGCATCACTACCTTTTCCCCTTCATCTCACCATTTTTTTTTTATTCATTTATTTATGTTTTTATGATTAAATGACTTTTGACAACCATCATACTCTATGACCAAATGAGAGGAAGACTTACTTGTAGATGCAACATGCCTGTTGGCAGACCCCTCCTCAAACAGACCAAACAGCTCCTTAGAATTGCCGGCTTCCTGGACGATAGAGCCGTTGATGAACACCATGCCCTTCTTGTCTTTCTTGATGTCAAGACGGGGTGGCTGAAAAAAAAGGGGGCAAGACAATATATTTATTGTATCAATTGTCAATTCTTTTGTACAAGTCTGATACTATTCTGAAATGATTGTTACCCCATGAACTTCATAAAGAATTTTTAATAACCCAGTTTTAATCAGTCAGATTAGTTAAAGGTTAGTGACATGATTGGGAAGACTTGAAAATGCCTCAACAACCAAATGAGTTGAAATATATAACAACTATACACTAGCTGGAGTGGGTCTCCCGGCTGGAAGGATTTGTCTCCGAATTGTTTACCTACGGAGAATCAAGCATGAACATACTATTTTAATTTTATCGAGGCACGATAAAAATAGGACCCATAGAGAGCCACACAGCAGGTTTGCCTGCCACGAGGGATATTGACATTAATAATTTTAGAATGAGTCAACGTTTGACTACAAGATTTTCACAGGAGAATCCTTGCATAGTTTACTCGATTCTAGAGTAGTTTCAGCCCAAGTTGAAGACTACCCCCCATCATGTCATTTACCTTTAAGGTTTACACCTTGATCATTTTTGTATAACTGTTTCACAATAAAAGTCTAATTGACTAAATTAAGTTTACTTTCATATTGCAAAATGGTACCCTGGGGTACCAAATAGAAATCTGTCATTTTATTTAATTATTGGTTGATTTATTGATCGATTTATGTATTTATGAGCGTATGCATGCATGTATGTATGTAAGTATGTATGTATGTATGTATGTATGTATGTATGTATGTTTATCATTTATGTATTTATTTATGTATTTATGTATTTATGTATTTATTTATGAATGAATGAACATATGTACATATGTACATATTATTTATTCATTTATTTTTTTTTATGAATTCAAGATTTCAGTAGGAAAACAATGTTTCACAACTGATGAAGATGTACTCATTATTTCTCCCATTAAGTCATCTTTCATAGAAAACATATATTCCATCTGTCTCACCTCTCCTTTCTCTCTGTAGTACAGATCAATCAACTTTTCGTTGTACAACTCCAGCATGTAGGAGTAAACACGGAATGAAAATTTGGATCTGCATGTGAAGATACATAGAGAGAGAAATATAAATGACCTTACTCTCAACAATAATTACATTTATGACATGTACATTATCTGATGTTATACTTACAAAAATAACAAGATAGATAGACAGGCATATTGACTGATGTTAAGTTAACAATATAAGCCAACTGGACAACTACTTATTAATTATGGGATGATTTCAATTCTGTTTAAGTAAATGTAAAAAAAAAAATGATTTGAAATATTGCATATTAAAGGTAAATGACATGAATGGGGGTAGTCCTCACCTTGGGCTGAAACTACTCTGGAATCAAGTAAACTATGCAAGGATTCTCCTGTAAAAATCTTGTAGTCAAACGTTGACTCATTCTAAAATAAACAATGTCAATCACTCGTAGCACGGAAACCTGCTGTGTGGCTATCTATGGGGCTTATTTTTATTGTCCCCGGAAAAATTTAAGATACTCCTATGTTTATGCTTGATTCTCCTTAAGTAAACAAATTACAGACAAATCCTCCCAGGTGGGAGATCCACTCCTGCTAGTGTATGGTTGGTATATATTTCAACTCATTTGGTTCTTGAGGCATTTTCAAGTGTTCCCAATCATGTCACTAACCTTTAACTCTGACAATCTCATGCTTATAAGATTACACAATTTGCCAAAGAAAAAGTAAATCAAAACTGTTAAACTTTTAAACCTGTGTATCTCCTGCACAATCCCACACTTACAGATTAATATAAAAATTTGAAAATTTAAAACACATCTATGTACACTACTTTACACATCTGAATTCTGTGAAATCATAAATTCTTGTACTTTCATCCAATGTAAAAATGAACATATAATCCCAAAGGTGTTGATCATTGAAGAACCGGGATAATTCCTGCTCACGACACTTACTTGTTCTCTTCAGTGAGTTCAAATATCTTCTTGAAAGCTCTTGGTGCAATGCCAGGGAAATTCTGTTCTCTATCACCAATCATGGTGAACGTTTTACCCGATCCAGTCTGACCGTAGGCGAAGATACACACATTGTAGCCATCCACTGCCGACTGAATTAACCTCTGAAGTAAAACAATAGAACATGACAAACATCACACATTTGTTCTTCTTGTTTTCATTGTCATATTCTATGTGCATTCAGATTTAACAACATGCTGAGAACTCTTTATGTCCAGCAGTAGCCTTCTACTATCTTTCCAATCTCTATTAAGACACAAAGTATCTTTTACAATCTCCACCTAACAGTAACATGACATTAATGATTAGTGTATTTACGTTTCATCTATATTTAATTTGTACAGTGTAGTTACATCATTCAAACTGTGTACACAATGAGGGAGCGCAAACACATCAAGGGAGGTTTAATCTTGCAAGTTTAGTTTTTGTATTAATTCTTGAAAACCCCCCAGAACTGACAGTCATCATGTAACTGCATTGGATGGCAATTTGTGAGCCCTCTGGATGCATTTTGCCTTCCTCTACTTCACTTCCTGTCTCATTCCAGAATTAAGGAACATGTCATATGAGCAGCGTCTTAACATCCTCAATCTGCATTCATCATATTTTTGAAGAAAATGACGTGGCATGATTAATGTGTACAAGCTTATGCATGGTTTGCTAGGAATCCCTGACGAGGGCTTTTTCACTTGCGCAATATTCTCTACCACGCGTGGTCACAATCTTACTCAAAGATCAAGATTGGACATTAGAAGCAAATTTTTCAGCCAACAAGTTGTGAATGATTGGTACAGTCTGCTTTGTAAAGTAGTCAATGCTAAGATCAGAGAAATATTTAAAAAAACAACTGGACAAGTATTGGTGGGAGATAAGATTCCGAACTGTCACTCATAGCACATTTGCAGAAGTTATACTCGTCAGTTCAATTGCTATAAAACCCTAAATGCACATTGAAACATCTGCAGGATTTCTTCCTATTATTCTGTATCCTGATGCCGCTGTTGGTTGTGATATTCCTGTAACTGCTACAGATTCCTTTCTTCATAACAATTTAAAATTAATTGATGAGCTGTCTTATTATGATAATTAGTTATCACATAGGTGGATAAACTTAATACAAGCACTTCATGAGTTCTTACATCAAATAATCACAAACTTACATCAGTGTCCTCGAAAACCATTTCCTGCGTGCTTTCAGGCATGAAGATGTGGTCAAACTGGAATTCCTTGTTGCCACGGGAACCAGCGACTTCAATGGAGTATTCATCAGGTGCCTTGAGGATGGAGAAGTTGCCCTAGACACAACAATGTTGAAGACACAAAGGAGCTTGTGAAAAAACAATTCTACCAAATCACAAGTATGTGAACCATGTGTACTAGTGTAATACCCTATATGCCATACATGTAGCCAGGGGCGTCGATCCTGGGATGGCAAGGTGGGCAATCGCCACCCCAATGAAAACATGGGGGGGGAGCAAACATATCGATTTGCCCCCCCCCCCCCCAATAATTTTGACAACTTGAAAAATTCATAATATGTAATGCAAGGATATGTTCAAAAGGCATTGGAAAGCACTACAAAACCATTTAGCTTAGCATAAAAATACTATTAAACACATATTTTTCAATTTCTCTTTATTGCAAATCAGAGAGCAGAGCGCGCAGAAATTGTTTGACTTTTTTTTCATTCTTGCCCCCCCCCCCATTCGAAGAATGGATCGAGGCCCCAGTATGTAGCACACAGATACATGTATTTTCAATAAACAAAAAGTGTTTAAGATAATCTATAATTTTGTCTATAACTCATGGGGGTTTATTTCCATATTTTCTATGGTGTGTATATTTACTTTGTAAAAGCATATGAGGAAGTGAAAATTTTCAGGATTGTTGAGTCACAAAATTCACAAAAATTTTAACACTGCAAAATATACAGTGTAAACAGTAATCAAAAGATGGAGGGGTAAACTAAAACAGTGCTGTAACAGTATAAATCACTGCAATTTTAGTTTCCGGGAAATGTGTTATTTGCTCAAATCACAAATCAGAATTTAAAACAAAATCATCATGGGTTGTCCTAGAAATTAGCTACCATTGTAATTGAAGGTCCACACTCTACAGAGTGTATTGTGAGAAAAGTAAATGCTGCCCTCTTTGAAGAAATCATAAATAAATGGATATCATTTTCCAAAATTGAACAAATGAATTACCCATTTAGCTGCCTGAAAAAATTTTGTCATCATTTTTTCCTTGCAGACTTCCATAATGCTATACTGATTAACATGTCTGTTTCTACTATAAAATAAACTCGTATGAAAATAACAGCTTATAGTCACTACATTAAACTATCTATATGTGACCTGTCACCACAAAATGCACCATAAGTCGGAAAAACAGAAAATTGTTAGTTTCATACTGTCCTAAAGTAGAGACTCTAAGCTTTCAAATGATGTATAATTTGTCTAGGATAGACGAAGCAAACCCATTTAAAACCCTGCTAACAAGTTTGGACTATCACGGAAGCCATTATCAGGAAAGTGAAGAAAAACCGCTGCAAAGATAGTGCCCATTCATGCGAAACGGAAGGCCTTTGACAACTGTTCCATAGAAAGCACGGTAAAACTAGTTACTTTCAAAATGAGGATTGTGGATTGGACAATCCATGTTAGGTCTTACAAGTATCATCAAAGAATAGTTTATAAATGCAGCTATGTGGTGATACCAAAATTATTACAGGGGGACTTGACGATGTTGGATAACAAGCAATTGTATTCAGAGTTATATTATGGTTACTCTTGCGATGTGAAGATCAAATTCGGCCAAATTTCCAAGCTCCTGCAAAAACATGGTCGAAGTTCAATCCAA
>JZLH01S0133549.1:70240-81297 GCA_001188425.1 Eucidaris tribuloides
GAAAAATCATACTTCTGAATCACTTCTGGTCTTCAAATTTGGTCAGATAAAAGATCAATGTATGTACCTTTAGAAAATAACAGAATCCCAGAATCAACTTTTGCAACCCAACTCGACTATTTACTGCATTTACACGAAAACTTCATTGCGACTTATTGATCGAATTGTGGTGACAGGTCACATATGTAAGGCAGGTCATGCATAGTTCCTATTCATACAAATTGCACCTATGCTGTTGAGTATTCTTACCCTCTCCTTCTCAGAGCCACTGAGGGGCCTTGCTCTGCAGTACACACGGATCTTGCCTTTCATGTCCTCCACCATGTTGTAGTATTTCTTCCTCAGCACCTGGAGGACAAACATACAAGATGCGGTTGCTAGGCAATGCCAGGCATCATCCAAATGACAACATTTCTCACACATTTTGCTACATCACTGAAATGACATTTCTCATACCCAGTCCACTTCATGTATTACACATTTCCTTTAGAAATTCAGTCAGAGCTTTATTACAGGGTTCCACCATTTCAGGGAAAGAAAATTCCCTGATTTTCCTCTGTTCTTTCCCTGATGTAAGTTAAAAATTTGAGGATCCGCATTCTAATCTATTTCTTGCTTTGCCTATTTTTTCTCTCCTTGTATCTATTTTATGGATACGAGGTGAGAATGTAAGACTAACTTAATTAAGAGACTTTTTTTTATCAAATTCTTCAACTTTTCCCTGACTGGAAAAAGGAGAAATCATTTTCCAGGTTGTCTCTGATTTCCCACTTGGCTGGGAACCTTGTGTTAAAAAAAAATAGAAATTTGACATGAAAAAAATTCTTCTCAAGAAATCACCAATGGCATGAGCTGTTTTCAGACTGATCATAAATGCAAAAAAACAACAACAACATACTCTTAGATCATAAGGGATTAATTAAGGATACAGTGTACCTACAAAAAGGATACTTACCCTCTCGCTGTTGTAGTTTTCAGTGAGAGTCTTCACCTCCTTTTGTAGTTCTTTATTCTCTTTGGCCATTGTGGTGACTTTCTCCTTTAACTCCAGGGCCTCCTGGGCAGCCACTCCTAGGGATGTGATCTGGGCCGTCAACTTGGCAACTTCTTCCTTAAATGAGTCCCTTTCCTAAAGATATCATGACAAAATAATGAGTAAATACAAGTTAGTGGATGGATGTAGAAATATCCTGACAGTTGCTATTACCCTTGACTTGTAATAATCGTCATGGCAACTGGTGGATTCTCCAAAATTAAGTATCTGTGTTTCATATTTACAGTTGACCCCAGTTACTTATTCCTGCCATTAAAGGGCAGTGACATAATTGGGAGAAGTAAAAAATGGCTTAAGAGCCAAATGAGTTCACACATAATTATACCAATATGTACACTGTCTAGAGTGTATATCTGGGGTAGAAAGATTTGTCTTGAATTTGTTTACCTGAGGAGAAACCAGCATTAATTTACCTGTATTGAATCAATTTCTTGCCTGGATAGAAAGCTACACAACAAATTTTCACTGTCACAGTATTTTCTGATAATCACAGTACAACAATGAGATGTTTGACTATGAAATTTTCACAGCAGAAACTTTAACCAGTATACTTGATTCTGAGAACATTGTGTCCTAAATTGAGGACTACTTCCCATCCTGTCATTTCTCTTTAATACAGGTATCTTTTATACTACACAGTAACAAAACAAATCTCCATGCAAAACAGAGAAATATTAAATGACCGTGACATTTTTATTCTTATGGGATGCATGTTTTCCTGTACACATTAGAAAACCTTCAGTGAAAATGTACAAAATTAGAAATCAGTTTTCAACCCATAAGAAATATGTAATATAAACCTTGAGAAAGAATTATTAGATCATGGTACAATACAAGCAAATATTCAAACTTCAGTAACTATATGTAAAACTTACCTTGATAGTATTTTTCAGTTCCGCATCAGCTTCAGTTGCCTTTTTATGTTCTCGTTCATGATTTTCTTTGTTCCGCAAATATTCCATTTCCAGTTTCTTCTCTAAATCTTTGATATGTTTCTCAGTCTTCTTGGATGCTTGTTTCTGAGGAAAAATAGAGGGGAATGTTATAATGATATTCATCATCTAAACAGGGTTGGCAATTTCCCAGGAAATACCTATATTTCCCACCAAGGCGGGAAATACTGGGAAATACTGGGAAATACCGGGAAATACCGGGAAATACCTGGGAAATACTGGGAAATACGTGGGCGATACCTAGCAGTGTACTCTTGAATTTGTACAAGGTCAACTTAAAAGGCCATTAATGCCCTTCATTTGGGCTCTTCTTACACAAATCCACCTGAACTGATAAATTTCAAGTGAAAAGACTATTAAAAACCTCTCTTCAATTTTGATAATTTAATTCAGTGATATTTCACATACTGTACAGAACTACACTGTACATTATTTAGGTGTTACATATAGCTTTTTTGTGCGGTGCGGCCCTCATCTTGCTGAATATACAGGGACAAACTCAATATCTGTCTATGGGGTATGCTGTTCTAGACTTATGGAACAATTCAGATATTTGCAGACTGAAATGATTGAAAACAATGTTTAAAATAAAAGCAAGTGATTTTAAAATTTTCATACTTTTAGTATTGATTTGGCTGTGTAGAAAATTTGTCCAAGCAATCAGAATGAGTTCCTAGTTCCCTACCATCAGTTAAGTTAGTTTTTTGTGTTGAATCACACGTACTAAACAACAATCTCTACATTTTTGAGTTATTATCCTTCAAGAAATAACTTTTTTATAGTATTTCCCAGTATTTCCCGTTTTTGTCAAAAAAAGCAAGGCGGTACTTACCGGTAAATACCAGTATTTACCACCCGGTATTTACCAGCCAACCCTGCATCTAAATGCTAACAAAACTGCCATCACATAAAATAAACCTCATCATTATGTCATTGTGACATCACCAAGAGAACATTCAGTGAATTCCTTTATTTGAAAACAAAAGTCCATATTTTGTGATTTACTATGTTGTTTTGTTGGTGAAGTTGTTGCTGTGGCTGCTACTGCTGCCCTTGCTATTGTTGTTACTGATTTTAGGGATACTGAGGGCACTTGCTCATTGTTCTCAGTATTTTGGGGTGTCATACTCATTAACCATTTATCACTTAATCATCAAGATAACCCACTCAATTAAAACTTCATACACCACCTACAAAAAACTCAACAATATACAGTGGTTCTAGGAGGCCTACCCCTGGACAACCACCCCCCCCCCCTCCCATAACCACCCCTACAATAACCACCCGCTAGGACAACTATGACCTACAAAAAACTACCCCCTAGGGCAATCACCCTTTAGGATGACTACCCCTCCACCAACTACCCCCAGGGGCAATTACTCTCTAGGACAAGTGTACCCCCCCCCCCAACTACCCCCCGACAACTAACCCTCTGACAACTACCCCCAGACCAATACTCCCGGACAACTACCCCTAGACAACTACCCCCTTGGGTAACCACCCTCAGTCCTAGAGGGTGGTTGCCCTAGGGGGTACTTGTCCCAGGAGGTAGCTGTCCTAGAGGGTGGTAATTATGGGGTGTGGTTGTCCGGGTGGGAGGAGTCCAGAAATAATATATAGCCCTTGTTTTGTGGGTGTATAATAAGCAACTTTACTTTAAAAAAGAAAACGAACAAACATGCTGATTATGGTAAAATTATTTTGGAAATTTATGACAGTTATGATATGAAAAAGACGTAATCATCCATGACTTACATCGGCCGCTCCTCCTGCCTTGACTTCCTTGATGTCTTTCTCCAGTTGTCTTGCCTTGGCTTGCTCCTCCTGGACCTGCTTCTTCAGGTTGGCATTCTGCTCGGTCAGCATCTGGATCTTCTTCTCAGCTTTGGCATCACCCTGAAAGAAAGTCATATATTTGGGTTATATTTACCAGGGAAAATCTCCCGAAACATAACCACAGTTATACATTTGTGTTATATTGTTGGGTTATTGTCGTGGATAAGCGCCTTCCAAGTGCTCGCTCACGACTTTATGTTATATTTACCACAGGAAATTTCTCTAAACATAACCAGTTTTAGATTTCTGTTACAATGTATATTTACCACACATAATCTTCCTAAACATACCAACAGCTATAATCATGTTATATTTACCAGGAATAATCTTATTAAACGTAAACACAGTTATTATTTTGTGTTATATTTACCATGGATAATCTCCCAAAACATAACCACAATAATACTGTATATTGTTCCTTGTTTTATTTACCAGGGATAATCACCTAAACATAACCAGTCATATATTCATGTTTTATTTACCAGAGATAATCTCCCTCAACATAACTAGTAATATATTCATGTTATATTTAACAGGGATTATCCCCCTAAACATAACCACAGTTATAAATTTCATGTTTTTTCAAATGATTAAGTTAGTATGTAAAATGGATTTGCCCAATGCACATCACATGACATTTTCAATAAATAAATCCAAATATAAATAAACAGTAGAGTTTGAAATTAGTGAAAGTAGAAACCTTAAAAAGCATACTTGATTCTGGTAGCGCTGTCTACTAAGTTGAGGACTGCTTTCTAATCTTGCCATTTCCCTTTAAATATAGATAGTAATATTGTCGTACTGACCTTTGACCCAGCAGCTCTGCCAGCTGCAGCCCCAGCCGCAGCTCCTCCAGCCGAGAGTTCCTTGATCTTCTTCTCCAAGGAGGTGATCTGTTTCTTGTTCTCTGCCATCCTGTCTGTATACTTCTTCTCCGTGTTGGCTACCATTTCTTTGGTGTGTTTGTCCTTCTCTGCCATCTTCTTCTTCAGGGTTTCCTGAAAAACAAAATTTGGCAACCAGCATAATTATCCGAGTTGTATCTAAGGCTGGCCTTAAGGTCGATTTCTGGTGGCCTCGGTTCAGGTCTCGGTCCGAGTCACCTGTACATATCCTATGGAAAGGTTGGGTTTTGGGGGTGGCTTCGGTCTCAGAACGTGTGGTACAGTACTGGTAATGACTGAGGTAGCACTGAGGTTTTAAGTTCCCTCACACATTAAAATCAGGACTACAACACTTTTACCAATCAATGCAAATTACTTTCACAAACATAAACAACAGCAAGTGCTAACCTAGATAAATATAAAGACAGTGTAACTTTTTTAAATTTCATAATTCGATTTGATTGTTTTGTCTCTGGTGACAAAAATTTTACTAGGAATACTAGTCTATGTTTAGACAGTGCATGTAGGTCTCTTTTTACTGCCATGGACAGTGCCATTATCATAGATGACCTTGCATTCCTTTCAGTGCATGACACATGCCAGCACAACTGTCTGGTATTACATAAGTACTGTAATCAACCTGATATACCAATGGACCTACTGTAGGTCCATGATATACCTAAGTGAGATTTGGAACAGTGTGCTTAGAACATACACTACACAATTATTTTTTTTTTTTTAGCACATTTGTCAAAATCTCCAGGTAGTTTCTGATCTTCAGATTTCACAGGCAAGTCCTTTATAAATAGCCTAAGGGCATGAATAATGCTTTGTTGTGTTATGGGAGAGTTGCAAATGAGATTCCCTGCCTTTAAACACCAATGCTATCTGCTCACCCAATTGCCATCAAATGTATATCTTTCGGAAACTGATACCGGGATAAAATGAGATAGCGCCATCGCACGACAGTTGATTTGTCTGGCGAACGCGCAACCTTATTTCCCCAGTATATCACTATGCGCGCCACTTGGACATGACAAGACCATATTTTGATGAGACAAGCCAACCAGTCCAGCCAAAAAGTAATCTCAAGCCTATAAGCAAAGTTTGGCGCAAATAGTCATGCTTGACTGACACGTCCCACAAACTAAACAACAACAACAACTACTCACCTGATTGCTTCTGTTTGTTTCTCTCTCCTTGGCTAGAGCCTTCTGGGTACTTGCCAGGTCCACTCCCATTTTGCTGGTTTCTGCTGTCTTGGCAATGGCTTCCTTCTGGGCTGCCTCTTTGTCCTTCTCTAGTGCTTTCTGAAAATACCAAATCAAGAAAATTAAATGAAGCAAAAGAACATTATTTCTTATTCTAACAGGGATGCCACAGGAAGTATTCTAGGGAGAGTAACCCTCCCATATTGTGGAATTGTGTTATTTTTAAGTGTGGAATTATGAGTTCCAGTGTAAACCTGCGAGGGTATTTTCACATATTTCTATAGGCATTATTCCTGTGTTTAATTGAATATTTGGTACTTTAGTCATATTATAATCAGCTATACAGATGCTCCTAGAATAAGCAAAGTACAGTAAAGCTAATTGGTTCCCAGGGCTGAACCTCTGACAAGCCCCCCAAATGTTGTTAAAATGCCTTGATAACCAAAACGAACACACAGAATAACAAGATTGTAAAGTTTACACAAAGAACCTTATTTTGAACTAAATTCCTGAAAGTATGAAGAAAAAAACAGAAATCCATAAATATCTGCAATATTTTCTAAATATATTGCACAACTCAGTAATACTATGAATATGTAGCAAATTCAATTTTCAATTTATACTTTTTATCCTTGTGTCTACTTTCCATCAGCAGTACATACATGACTGTATATGGTGAATATTTTGTACTGGTTTTAAACAAGCACAAAAATTATCACTTCCTCATATGCCTCAAGACAGTGAATAAAGACACAGTAAAAAAGTCTATAAACTAAACTTTAATGCATCACCCATCTTAAACTCTCATATTTCAAAGCAAACTCTGTGCTAAATTCAGGATTCTAATTCAATTTACAGTTTTTGCGAAATATCCAAACTTCTTTTTTGCACAAAGGGTGTGATTGGCATTCTACTAAATATTCTATTCTATTAAACTGTATCATTTGTTTTCCAAAAATACTGAAACCAAGCTGGATATCTGAAAAGGTTAAACAAGAAGAATAAGGAATAAAAACAAAAACACAAATCATAATTTCACAATCACAGACATCTGACACAGATATGTCAAAACACAAAGACAATCTTTAAGTGTTAAAAACTTGAAAAGTTCATTTCTTACCAGTTTCATGTTGAGATTGTTCATTTCTTTGGCAGTGTCTGGTGGGAGATTCTTCAATTTCTCTTGTTCAAGGGCATCAATCTGTTGTTTGGCTTCAGTCAGATTCTATATGGAGAAATACATCATTGCAACATGTGGGTCACAGGATTCAGAAATTACCCAGTTAACAGACTGAACACACACACAAATTAAAAAAAATCACCATTTCCCACTGTTACACAGTTTGCTTATTTCAAAGTGTTATTGAATTTAACCCACTGGAGACGTAAAACTATCTCAGGCTGGTGTCTATGGCAAATGCATGTTATATCAAAATCAAACCGTTTCCAACGGTTTAAAATCAGATTATATATTTCATCATTTCGCCAATTTCAAGAACAATACGTTTAAAAGTGATCAGCTTATTTGAATCTAAGTTTATTAAATTGAGGACATGTCTTTCTCCTTGATTTTGACCACAAGTTCTTTAGTGTTGTTTGTCTTGGTTGGTATTGGAAATTCAAGTGTCAACTACGTGTACGTCACTGATATAATAACAAACTAGCATAAATCTTTCAAATTCCTTAATTATCAGAGTATCAATTTTGATCTATAATGTTAAATGTAAATGACATGATTGGACGTTGTCTTCAACTTGGAGTAAAACTGATCTAGAATCAAGTAAACTATGCAAGGATTCTACTGTAAAAATTTTATAGTCAAAAGTTGACTCATTTTGAAAGTACTTCCATCAGTATGCCTTGTGACAGAAAAATCTTTTGTGTAGCTTTTTATGGGATTTAATTTTCTGGAGCCTCGAGAAAAAAACTGCAGAGTATGTTCCCGCTTGATTCTCCTTAAGTAAACAAACTGAAGACAAATCCAGCTAGCCAGGAGATCCACTTCAGCTGGTGTATCTTTGGTATATCTTTCAACCAGTTTGGTTCTAAAGGCATTTTTTATTTGTCTCAATTATGTCACTGCCCTTTAACAATAATCACACCATCCATTTATTATTCCTGGTTCTTTACCTTCGTCTGTAGAGCCAATTCCGCGGTCAGCACTGCCGTGGCCAGCTGTCACTTGGCATCATACAGCATCGTCGCTAGCCTTCTCCACCCGGACCCTCTCCAGCTCTTCCTCCATAGCCTCCAGCTCCTCCTTGGTTCTCTGGTGGGATGCCTTCTCCTCCTGGAGCTGACGTTCATGGCATCCATCTTTTGCTGCAAGGCAGTCAGCTGACCACTCATTCCCTGTAATAATGAAATCAATACTCAATTGTCACATTTACACTTCACAAGTCATATTAATTTGTGATGAGATAGGATGTTGTTTGTTCTCTTTAATTTCCTTCATAACACTATCAGTTTTTGACTATTTTCTTTCTTTTTGTTTGGTTGAACTCTGCTCCACTTTTAGTAAAGATTACATTCCAACAAAATTAAATGAAAGTCTGACTTTATCCCAAGTTTGAAAAATAAGGTGACAACCTATGACTCCAAAATTATGAATACAAGAGAGGGTTTTTTTTAATCCTAGTGCCTTTTAAAATGCACACGAGATATGGGATATGATCACGTTGAAATCAAGTGTACACCCTGTCGCCCAGCAAAATCAATATGACGCACTCAACGTCAGCCTGCTTATTTTTCTATCCAATAGAGAGAATTATTTCATAATTTATCAGTTGATCTGAAGCCGGCTTCGAGATCAAATTCTGGTGGCCTCGGTCTTGGTCTGTGTTTAAGGCACTTCTACAAACCTTATGGACAGGTTGTGTTTTGGGGCAGCCTTGGTCTCAGAACATATGGTCTCGGATACAACACTTTGCTTTATACAGCTACAGAAAATGTTGCTTGTAGGTGCGCATGATGAGTTATGGTATGAAATATCAGTTTTCCGAGTATTACCATGTAAATCAAGAAATTCTTTCTTCAAATTTGGTTAAAATCAACCACAAAAAAGTTCTTTTCAGAATGAACCAGATTTCAAGAAATAAATTTCTTGATATACATGGTGATATTCAGAAAACTTTTATTTCATAAAGTAAAATAAAATGAGTCAAAATGTTTTTACCTCCATATCATCATCATCCATCTCCAACCTAGCCAGGGCAGCGGTCGTGGCATCGGCTCCAGGTCCATTGGCCTCTAACTCCTTGATCCTCATCTCCATCTCCTCCATTCTCTCCTCCATGTCATCCTTGGATTCCTCCAGCTCCTGGTTCTTCTCTTCCAGGATGGAGTTCTTGTCCGTCAGTCTCTCGTTCTCCTCCTCCAGCTCCTCAAGACGAGATCTCAGTTCCTCCATCTCTGCATCGGATGCTCCACCGGCGGCACCTGGTGAGGCAGGGTAGATGGGAAAGGTGATGTTTCAAACGTCAACCAATTTGGTACATTTCTTACTTTGTCACGATCTGAAAAAAAAACCTGCAGCCCTACAGTCAGAACTTTGTGAATGTATATGCTGAACATCAAACTTCAAAACTTTTTCTCTTTCGGCCATTCAAATGAATTAGGGGGGTCACCACAGTCAATACAATCTCTCCACCGTAATCTATTCTGTTATTCCCACTGTTACACCAATCATCCTCATATCTTTTCTTACCACATCCATAAACCTCTTTTTGGTCTACCTCTCTTCCTTTTTCCTGGTGGCACCACTTTCATCATCTTTTCCCTATATACCCAACATTTCTCCTTTGGACAAGTGTAAACCACTGCAGCCTTCCCTCTCTCACCTTATCCCTACACCTTCCTATACTTGATGTTCATCTCACCAACTCATTCCTAATCTCCTCCCTTCTTATCACTCCCAATGCAACATCTTCAACTCTTCCGCATCAAACTCTTCTTCCCACCTTTTTGTGATAGGTGCTGTCTCAAGCCCATACATCATGGCTTGTCTAACCACATCACTTCAAATTATAGGGAAACAAAATATTACTGAAATGGAGCAAACCTATTGCTACAAATTAATAAGCTTTGCATCACTCTTTACTGTGGATGATACCAGATGCATATTATGCTCTGATGATCTTATAGATCGATTTTCCAAGGTCTGGTAATCATTTTCTGCTGATGATACAACATCTCCAAACATGAAACATTGCGTCAAATAAGCGTGAAGGATGTGAGATTCATCGGTAGTACATAAGATAGCAGACTTCAACAAGTTTAACACTTTGTGTCAAAATTACCATCCTCTCACTCTTAGAAACAAATGAAAAAATACATCTATTATCCGTACCACTGATAATTTCCAGCTTCTCAGATCACTATAGTTCCTTTGTAATTCCATATACAGTAGCCCCTATTATAGAAGTATTAGTACCTGAGTAATAATGTGCACAAAACTTGTTTGTAAGTCAATGTATTATTTTGCGATCACACAGGATCAAACACTTTTTTTCAATGGTACAGAAACAACTACTCCATATCCTCTATGATTAAACAAGGTTCGTACACTAACACATTTTCAAAATTCCCTGACTTTTCCATGACTTTACAGAGCAGAAAACTCTAAATTTCATGACCATTTTTACATATTTAAAGTGTGTAAAAATACATTATCACAATACCAGCAAGCTCCCAATCAAGGGTCATTAATGGAATATCATGAATAAATGATTTTCCCTGAAAATTTGAATTCCCCGACTTTTTGCTTCTGGATAAAGTATTTTCAAATTCCCTGATTTTCCAAAATTCCTTGACCTGTATGAACCCTATTAAAGGACTACAATACAGACACTTCAGAAATATACAAGAACAACACAGAGCTTAAATCTTACCTGCTACAACTATTTGAACAGCTGCCATCCCTCCAAACTCGTCTGGAACCACCCCCGTCTGTATCATGGTTAGGGCTGTGATGTCAGTCTCATTGGCTACAACTTTCTGGTTGGATTCAGTGAGGGCAGTATACAAATGGCTGGCCTTTTCATCTCTGTAAATCCAAAAATGTATTCAAATTTGGATTAAAAACTATAATGGAATAATGGAGTACAAAAAATAAAATATC
>JZLH01S0133564.1:0-21165 GCA_001188425.1 Eucidaris tribuloides
AACTACAACAACATTCCCCAGTTTACACAGCGCCGAGTATGCGTGCGGTACGCACGCGGTGCTAGAGCGTCACAATCTAGCGTGCGCGCAATGCAACAGCGCCATGCACGGTGGCTAACAGCGCAGCGTAGCTAGCGCTGATCGCTCGGCCGAGGCACGGAACAGCAAGTATGGAAAATGTTCAATAATAAACGCAATAATTTATCGTTTTATCTTGTTTATTGTTGATATCATGCTACTTTTTATATTTCCACAATGATAACATTGCAACATAATAATTTTCTGAGAAGTTTGACAAATTTTATGACATGCACGTAAATTTGTGACCGTGCCTATCTCAGTCTCAACTCGATAGCGATATATTGAGTCAAAAAAATGCAAAATGGTGAAAATAGGACACATTTTTTAGTGGTACTGAAACGTTATGTTGCAGTTGATGAACGTGGACAAGCATGATAGAGACGGTGATTTTCCGTTTCAAAAAATTGTCTTTTCCGTTTCTGAAAACCTTCAATTCCGTTTCAACTTGATCAAAAAATGGAAATTCCGTTTTGTCATGGAAAATGTACACAGCAAAAACATGAATTCCATTTTGCAAAGGTGAATTCTATGAATTTTTACATGAAAAGTATAAGAACCACACGGATTTTCCGTTTGATTTACCAGTAAAACAGAAAATCACTGTCCCTACAAGCACACAGTTTAAGTTAAGTTTAAATTAAGTTTTTTTTAAATTAAGTTAAGTTTAAATTAGACTCTGCAAATGACAATTTTGCAAAAAGACATTATGATTGAATTGGGGCTATTCAACGTAACACTGATAAAATCTAACTTAAATATTTTTATCACTCTCGAGCCCCGAAACTGCTGACTGTCTGAGTCTGAGACCCATACTAGGGCAAGGTGAAAAAAAAATGTCCTCATAAACAAGGACAATCTTACTTCATGAGGACACAAAATTTTGTCTTCGTTTACGAGGATATCCTTTTTATTAGCATGTTTAGGACAATCCTTGTTTACATTTACAACTTTACAGTGCAGTGCAGCACCCCTACTCCTGCACTGATGATAGGTAGGATCATAACACTAGATGGTGCTGCTGAAGATGTCACTGAAAAGTCAATGAGTCAATTGGTCCTGAATGTAAAATTCATAATTTTACCACAGATGTAAAACGACTTGGCATAATAAAGGCATTTTTGGAAAGCTGAATGCATCTACAATATTTTTGAAGCAAAGCCATTGGAGTGCACTGGAGCCCACAGTTTCAAATTAGGCATTATCAGGCAATTTCAAGGTATGCATGTACATGACATAGATCTAGTGCATGGTATTGGTGCCAATTTTTTACACACAAAATTGGGGACATTGAACATGAGATTTTCACTCATTTCTCTGGAAATTCCTGAACATTTGTGCATATTTTATTATTGGATATGATAATTGCAATACTGAACTTCATTATTACGGCACTTAGATAATTTTTTAAGAGAGTTGAATTTTTTTGTGAACCTCCCTACTGATGAGTCTGACTGTGCTATGGTTTCAGTTTCATCAGGGTCATACTTTATTTCAATAAATGATAAATTAATTATTTTCCTGAAGTAGACTCTGAAACAAATTCAAGACAAATTCTATCCTGAATAAATACAAGTTGTAAGTAAAGACACTATATAACACTGTGGAAGACCCGTTTAAAAAAATTATTGAACTTTGCTATCTGACATATCTGACAGTGTTTGAATGGACAAATAAAAAACTTAGAACACAAAAGTTTGGACAGTTATGCTGGAATGGTCTCTCAATGATTTTTACCTTTTTAAAGCACTTAATGATCGTTTTAAACAGCAATTTTATCAGGGCTTCATTTTTAGACCGTATCAGAGACACTGGTAGCATGGGGAATCATGTATCTCAGATTTTTTAAACTGGAAACATTGTTATACAATGCCTTTAAATTGATGCTTGAGGCATTTTGGTTCTTCTCTCATTCTCAATCATCCTGAATTGTGAATCACATTTTTTTTATATCACAGATTGCCATTCCCAATAACACCAAGCTTCGCTGCGTTGCTTGGAACCAAGAGCATGGATACATTGCCTGTGGTGGGGAGGATGGGTTGCTCAAAGTTCTCAAATTAGAGTCCGGAGCAGGTAAGTGCAAACAACTGAAATCCCATGTTTTAATTTTAGTTTTATTGGTTTCTGCAATCTTTTTTTTTTTCACAAATGTACAAAGGAACAAATCAGATTTTTCAAGATGTTCAAAATATCAAAACCTGATGATCCAGTTTCGATCTTTTCGTAATTTGTATACAGTTTGAAATTGTGTCCACAAGTGGTATACATGTAGTCTCTCAAAGTCAAATCTCCATTTTCTCTTACGGAGGTTAACTTATTATTTTTTTTTGCATTGTTTTGTACCCAGTTGTCTGTGTTGCACACACATCAATCTAAACCTATCTTACGGGGCTGTCACAGGATTAAGTTCAAGTTGAACACTTATTGCAGGGCTCGACACTAGCACTTGCCCGCTTGCCCGGGGCAAGTAAAATCTTATGTCGGGCAAGTAAAAACTCAAAATGTAAAAATTTACTTGCCCGATTGGGCAAGTAAAATTTTGATCATAAAATGAGCAAAACATGCCCAAAATCTTACCCAAAACAAACAAAATATGTCTAAATTTCATCATTTTGTTCCCTATACTTAATTTTATGACTCTTTAAATTCCTAAATCACAAATTTTGCAACCCCCAGTCCCCCAGAATTAAAATGACAAACAAAATGCTATAACAAGGCCTTATTGGTTAAAAATAAGTCAGATATCATTTTCAATGTTTTGATTGTTTATTTTGGGGCAAGTAAATTTTTCATTTGGGCAAGTAAAAATCTGAAAGTGATAATTTTATTTGCCCATTGGGCAAGTATGTAAAAAAGTTAGTGTGGAGCCCTGCTTATTGTGACAATTCCTGTAATGAATTATTTCATAAAAACACAGTACCACATTGTTTATAGAAGAAAAAAATGTTACATAATCCTTACATCAATTTTTGTCTCGCCTGGACGTGTTCAGGAGAGACTATGAAATCACTTTTCTGTATGTATGTAGTATGTAGTATGTAGTATGTCGCCGCTCATTTTGGTTAAAGTCTTCGTTAAATGACTGTCATTAAAAAGTGTTGCTTCATATTCAAACCAAACTTCGGTAACAATGATCAGTGGGTGGGACTCCAAGGTAAGTTGGGTTCAAAGTCATGCAGGGGTCGATGCTGGGGTCATCTAGAGGTCAATTGTCATAGGAATGTACCAGTTCTTAAAGTATTCGTTAACTTTCGCTCATTTCCTTTTTGTGCATCAATTTTGTTCACACTTGGTACAATGATCCTTGGGTAATACCACATGTGTTGATCGAGGATGGTGAAGCGTCAAAGGTCATCTAGGGGTCAAAGGTCAAGTGATATGAGGCATGCGTACACTGCTCTCATTTCTTTAGTTCTGCATCACTTGTGTTCACACTTGGTACAAATGAACCTCCGGGTAATACCACATGTGTGTTGATGAGGATGATGAGGTCAAAGGTCATACTAGGGTCAAAAAGGCAACTGATATGAGATTATATTTAACTTGCTCTCATTAACTTGTTTGTGCATCAATTGTGTTACACCTTGGTACAAATGATCCTTAGGTAATACCACATGTGTGTTGATGAGGATGAATGAGGTCAAAGGTCGTCTAGGGGGTCAAAAGGTCAAATGATATGAGGCCATGCTCTCATTTCTTTATTTTACATCAATTGTATTCACACTTAGTAAAAATGATCCTTGGGTGATACCGCATGTGTGTTTGATGAGGATGATGAGGTCAAGCAGGTCATCTAGGGTCAAAAGTTAAAATAATGTATTTCTGCATCAATTTTGTTCAAACTGGGATCAAACAATCAGTCGGGAAAATACCTCATGTTCTGTTGATGAGGATGGAGAGGTCAAAGGTCATATTGCATGTTTTATTGATGCGAAATCAGGCGAGACCGTGTTTGTGAACCACCTTGTTTTTATTGCAGTTTGTTAAATAAGCTAAATTGTTTTGAAAAATTGAATATTGTTTTGTTTAACAATTTAATCAGTGTTTCATAGAACAGGTGACTAACATTTCAAGTTTGTTGCTGAGGATAAGTTAGTCTGCTTTCCAGAGAACCAGCTTATTGGTAAAAGCATGATAATTATATTGAAAATTACTCCCTTCATTGTTTTAAAATGAAGGAAATAATTTCAATTTTTCAAGTCAAATTTATTCAATTAAAATATGTTTTTATGTAGTCAAGGTAAGATATAGGACAATCACACACTCTCTGACCAAATATAAACTCCTCAAAAAAAGTTTGGAAATCTGACTTTGAGCGAGTATTTCTCCCTTCTTGTAGTAGTAATTAAGACATGCTTGGTACCGGCAGAAAGATTATTCAATTTTCTTTAAAATAATACCCTACTTGTTATGATTATTACAGCAGGGAAAAGGCAGTATTTAAAAATGTGGGATAAAGTGTAAATTGAAAAGCTGCAAAATGAACGGTGGTCGTGAAGAGTCCATAGGAACGTGTTGTTTTGTATGGAGTTATGTCTTTTGTTTTCAACTGGTCAGGCATGAATGTCAGTTTCAAAAGGAGCCCCTCTCACTTCATTTGTTTATGACTTTAAGACCGAATAGTTTGAAATCTGTTTTTAAAAGCTCATACATGTTTTTTCTTCTTTTTTCGTTTGTTTCTTTGGTTGCTTGCTTGTGCACATGTTTGTTTGAATCCATGATAGTGTTAGTGTTACAATGCACAATGACCAACAGACATTGGAAAACTCACTCATCAACAGGGAAATGAGAAATTAGGCGATTTACCGAACTCAGGCCTTTTGCGAAGCCTTTAATCTCAGAGTCATGTGAAATTTGTAGTGGCAGGAGCTCCTTTTGGAATTTGACATTCATGGCTGACCAGCTGAGAATAAAAGATATAACTCCATACAAAAGAAAATGTTCTGTATTGACTCTTTATGACCACCGGCCATTTTGCAGCTTTTCAATTTACACTTTTTCCCACATTTTCAAATACTGCCTTCCCCCCGATGAAATAATCACAAGAAATAGGGTATCATTTTAAAGACAATTAAATAATCGTTCTGATGGTACCAAGCATGGATTGATTACTGCTACCAAATGAGAGATATAATCCATCGAACTCAGATTTCCAAACTTTTTTTGAGGAGTTTATTTCACTTATATTTCAGGTAAAGATATTAAGCAACGAGGTTTGGCAGCCCCCAGCAATCTGTCCATGAATCAGACATTGGAAGGACACAGTGGTAATAACAACATCTCTTGCACTTATTCTAACCTTAATTTCTTACTGGATGAGAAGTCATTCAATTGTGAAAAGATAACATGCAGTAATTTGTAAATCGCAGCTGTTGTGTAAACATTTTCCTTACATTATATGCAGGCAAGGTTCTTTTTTTCAATATTTTTTCGGCATTATATATCCTATGGAGGTTAGAGCAAAAACAAAAAGTTTTACTTGAAAAGAAGAATCTGACATTTTGGTACTTTGTATGGAAACAGTATTGTGAAATGCTGTGTAGACCCATGTTTCTGGACATACATGAAATTCACCCATACTGTAGTCTGTTTCAAGTAAAATAATTTAGCAAATAATATACAGTGCAGTTTTCAAACTATACCATGAAAAGTTATAGTTTATACATGTACATTGGTGTTGCCTGGTCCAAACAACATGAACAGACTAGATTACTACTTTAGATTACTAATACTACAGCCATACACATTGTTTGTTTACATGCCAGACTTGATTTATTGGCAAACACGGCCCTGAGGATATTTTTTTTCCAATTATTTTGAAAGGAAAATTAATAAACTATGACACCATTTTTATGGTAAATGCCAATTTGGGCAAATATCTGTCCAGTGCTGCCCACTGTAGCCACATCTGTGACTTTGCACCTGATGTGAATGGGTCATGATATTCTCTTCCCAGTTAGCCATTGAGCTTTTACAATATAAAATGAGGTATAGGGAATTAGGGATTATGTTGCAGCTACATGTAGTTGCTACATAATTGTGTGACCCTTCCTGGTTTACAAGACCTTTGGCATTGACCTTGACTTTCAACTTGCTATCAACAGGTGCTGTCCAGGTTGTAACATGGAACTCCCAATATCAGAAGCTGACCACTAGTGACCAGTATGGCCTCATCATTGTCTGGATGCTGTATAAAGGTAATGGTCAACTTCAGATGGAAGTAATAAATAACAAGAAATATTGACAAGGAGTAAAGGAGCATGGAAATGATTTAATATGTACAGGAAATTACTAACAGACGTGAAGATACCATTCCTGATCAGGAGGAGGATATTTGAACAGTGCATTTTAACAACATTGACATATGGAGCAAAAACCTGGTCTACAACTTAAGAAATTGAACATAAATTGAGAAAAACACAGAGAGAGGATGGAAAGAAAAATACTCACTTTAACATTATGTGACAAGGTGAAACACACTGACATATGGCAGAAAACAAAAGTCAAAGATTTTCAAAAGATTAAAGAAATGTAATGGAGGTGGGCAGGGCACTTAGCTAGTACACAAGACAACAGATGGACTAAGAAAGAAACTCACAAAATGGCAACCAAGAACACAAAGACAAGAAGAGGTCGACAAAAGAGGAGATAGAGAGATGAAATAACGCACACAAACATAACATGGAATAGAATGGCAGCAAATAGGAGTGAATGGAAACTGAAAAGTTAGGAGGGCTTTATACAACAATGGTTGAACTATGCCTGATGATGATGATGAATACATTGTCTTCATTATGCTCTCCAAAGCACAGACACCCTCGAAGCAATTTTGGATTTTTATTTGTTATTTTTATTTATTTTTTTTTTGGAGGGGGGGGGGCAAAGCCTTTCTGGAAGGCTTTACTTGGTTGAAGTGACAAAGTGATTTTCAAATTCAAATTCAGTTTATTTCCTCAATCATTTAAAAAAAACATGATTCAATACAAAAGTAAAGGATGATTGACAAACACACAAAATGAACTTACATGTACTATGAAACAAAATTAACAAAATAACAGTAACACAACAAATACTAATGAATGTGGAGGGATTAAGAGAAGTTTTGTTTAAAAAACTTATATGTATTAATCCCCACGAGTAAAATAATACAGTAACAAATAAACAAACAAAAACCACAAATCAAAGTAAATGTCAAAAACATGGTTTCCCCAACCCCCCCCCCCCCAAGAAGATAAATGTATATTTAACCATATCAAAAGTAAATAAGAGTGTCAGAAAGACTTACGTGTCAGAAAATATCATGTCAGGGATACAATAGTTATATTATAGAATTCGAAAGAAAATGTTTTAATTTAGTTTTAAATGAATTTAAGGATATGCTCTCTTTAATTTCAGTGGGTAGTTGGTTCCAAAAAGTAGGTCCTTTATAAGTTAACATACTCTGTGAAAAATTACTACTGCCATATTGAACACGAATTTGGGATTTGATTCTGGTATTGAAATTATGTATATCACTATTTTTAATGAATAACGAATTAAATAATTCGGGTAATAACTTTTTGTGAAATAAAAACATAAATATTCCAAGATTATATTGATACAACTGAAATATAGGTAATACATTTAGTTTGATGAATAGGGGTTTTGTGTGAGCAAGATAATTTGACTTTGTAATTAATCGGACAGCTCTTTTTTGTAATTTATTAAGTCGTTCTAAAAGATATTTGCAAGCAAGAGGCTGCCAACAGCAGTTGATAGATTGTTTTGTAAGCAAATGTCTCATTTGATTGATACCATTGAGATGACAGCCTTGCTGGAATATGTTTCAGGAAGCATTTGACTCTGATTAAATATTAAACAAAAATTACACAAATTTGCAACTTAATCCAAACATTTTACATGGTCGCTCATAGGTTGACAGAAATTGATTCAGAGTTACCATTCAGATTTGGAGTAGCGAACTGTGTATACCATGCCACCTGCACATCTACAGCTAATGCTTTAAATTCCTAGTCTTGTTACAAGTCTGCATTTTCTGTTTGTTGCCAGGTTGTTGGTATGAGGAGATGATCAACAATCGCAACAAGTCCGTGGTTCGTAGCATGGCCTGGACGTCGGATGGACAGAGGATATGCATCGTCTATGAAGACGGTAGGTTTACATCTGGTTTAACCCTAACTAGGTCCCATAACTTTGCCCCCATTTGCCCACTTGAGACCAAACTTGGGTGGTAGATGTCTCATAGGGAGCTGAAGGTCACCACAAGGTCAAAGGTCACCAGCAGTAGTCAACAACCTTTTTGAGCCCATTGTTAAAATGTTAACTTTTTTGAGCAAGTTTATATGTATGCGAAACTGGGCAAGACACATTTTGGCTATCGCCTTGTTTCTGTAACATCATGACTGCTGAGATTTGGTAGATATGGCTTCAGGACTTTTTTCTCCTATCCTTCCTGCACATTTTGACACCAAATACATGTTTCTCCAGTATTTAAATTGTTCACTCATTGCTTGATCCCCAAATAAATGTTTGTGCTAAACATGAACATCACCATGACTTTATTCTTTACTTTGTGTATAAAAATTTAATTTTGGTATCAACTATTTATTTGAGTTGTATACTTTGTTTTATATCCATAAATGAACATGTGTACCAAAAATGGACATCATGGCTTTATTGTAAAGTATTGAATTTTTGCATATGTTTGCATATAAATTGGCAATACCTGCAAAACAGTATTTGATATTAAAAAAATTGAGTATGCATTTTATTTCATAATGTAATAAGCTATCTGTTTATTGAGTTTTGTGGCAATAGCACAAATCGGTTGGTGAAATCTGTAAGGGGGGGGGGGGTGCACATCACATCTGGGGGAAATCAACATTGGTAGTCTGAATTTTAAACCCATGTGTGTAAATTTGTAATAACCAGGAGCCGTTATTGTCGGATCAGTGGACGGAAATCGCATCTGGGGCAAGGAGCTGAAAGGAATGCAACTGTCTCAAGTGGAGTGGTCCCCGGACAGTAAGAATCTTCTGTTTGGTATGACCAACGGTGAAATTCACATCTACGATAATCAGGGAAACTTCTGTGTAAGTTGTAAATTGATTTCTGGTAGAGCTGTATTACTTGAGTTATTTCCCCAAAATGGTTAAAGTAATAGGCTAATATTGTGGAGCTTCAAATTGAAAAATTGTCAAACTTTGCTATTTAAGCTACAGAGTAGTGTTTGAATGGACAAGTAGACACCCTAGAATACAAAAGTTTGGATATTTATTAGGCCTGGGTCGACATATCGATTTTGATAATCGATTAGTTGACTGGAAAAGTAATCGAATTAATCGAATTATTGATTAGTCAGAATACAAAAAAATAACAAGTAGATCTAGATCTAACATAGCGAAAACAAGTAGACTTAATGGGACTAAGGGCAAATGACTAACAGTTGGAATCTATCTGTTAGCAGGTTAGCCAGATGAAAAGTTGAGAATGAAAAACATAACAGCCCCAAAACGAAGATGGTTGTCTTACCCCCGTGGCACATTAAAAATCAACATTGTTGTTCGAATATTAGAATTATTTCATTCATCAACATCGCTAATACCTTGCGCGATTGCGCGCTGCCTTATTTTAGCATTAGCAAATATCGTTTCAAAATATCGGTATGCCACACTGCACAGTGCGGGGAAGGATACAGGATATTTGGAGTAAACGGATATTTTAGGTTAACCAAGATGCAGCGACTGTGTATCGATTAAATTACAATAGCGTAGAAGAATCAAGGGTTTCTGAATACATGACAGCAATTTTCGGCGAATAACGTCAGACAAAGGAACGAATATGTAAAAATTGACGCTTGTATTTTGACATTTCGTGTTTTCAAAACGAATATATCAAACTCTTCTTTTTGCATTGGCAAATATATTTTCACCAGTGATGCGCAGTTATTGGTCGGACATGGCGAATTTACGATGTGCATTTGGAAATCACTGTTCCTTGATCGTTATTTTCCATTTAGAAATGATATATTTTGGGTTTTGATATGCTAAAATGTTTTCTTACTTTGAATATTGATATCTAAATTATTTTTTTTATTTTGTAAACAATCAATGTGTACTGTATTTGGAATTTTCGGCTAAGGATTTAGATATTCGATCAGCCGACGATTAATCGATTATTTTTTAAAGTCGTATTCGAAATACCAATCGGCAGAATAAGGTAATCGATTTAATTCGATATTAAATCAATTTTTTTGTCCCAGTCTAATAATTTATGCTGCCACTGGCAAGATATGAATGAATAAACAATTAGTACTCGGGGCAGTTAAAAATAGCCTAGATCCACACACAGTAAGTCTATGGGAGGAAATGGGCAGGTGAATCCGGTCAACTTACTATTTTCACTTTTTTAAAGCACTAAATAATCATTTTGAAATACAATTTTTTCAGGGCTTTATTTTTAGACCTTATCAAGGACACTTGGAGCATGGAGAATTATGTAGCTCACATTTTTTAACTGTGGTAAATGTTAGCCAGTGGCTTTAATCTCTCATGACAACCAGATGTTAATCTCCAAACAATTTTTTGCAAACTGTTTTCATGAAATAATACTGTTGTTCCCTGAAAGTTAGTGTCAAAATGCTGGCTGTTCAAATTGCATCACAATCATAGTTTACTACTCTGATATTAGGATGACAATGGAATGACAGGATTTTAATCAAATATATTGATTTATTGATTCAACTCAAATCATGATTTAAATCACCCCTTCAAAGAAAAAAAAACAACCCTGTTAATTTGATAGTACAGAGATGAACAGCAAACTTACTCGATATCGTAAATTCTCTCTGCAAACCTTTCATTCATTAATGAGGAATGAATGTTACACAATATTTGGTCAGTACTAATAAAATAAATTTTAGAAGAAGAACATTTCAAACATCTGCCATCCATGCATTATTTAGCTGACAGCTTTTATCCAACACCTGTGGACTTGTCTTTTGGCTTGAAAACTCCACCAGTTTTCGACAAAAGCTTGTAAGCTAGATAATACAAGGTTGGTAGATGCTTGAAATTTTTTTGTATGATTCACCCAACCCATGAAAGTTGTCTGTATTAAAATAAAATCTGTTTGCATTCTCAGACTAAGCTGGTAACCTGCTGCCGTACTAATGTGACGGGAGCCGTGCACATTGCCGGCATAGATAATATGCTATATAGAGGTATAATGAGGTGGGATCTTGTATGTATTATTGTTTATGTCGATCTCTTTGCCCTTTAAAGAATGAAATTATGTTTGCATTCACAGACTAAACTGGTAACCTATTGCCTTGCCAATGTGACAGGAGCTGTACACATTGCCGGCATAGATTGGTATGATGGTAAACACGGTTATGTGGAACCTGACTGCCCCACCCTGGCTATCTGCTTCGACAATGGACGGGCACAGATCATGAGAGATGAAATGGATGAGAGTAAGTCGAACTTCAGTAATTCCAATTTTTGTAGACTTTTGTATGTGAGTGGGTAAGGATTGCTGTATACACCATATATTTTGCGTGCATATATTTTCGCAATTTGCTTCAAGATGGGGAATTCGCGATGACTTTATTGTATTTCTACAGAAATATGAGGAAGTGAACATTTTATGTGTACGTTATGTCACGAAATTTGCTAAAATAATGCCACAAAATATTCAGCGTATACAGTATTGTTATACACTGACTTTTTTGAAATAGAAAACATATATCAGGGAAGCCAGATTTTAGGCAATATTTGAGGCTTTTTGTTGGCAGAATACATTATTTTAGGGTATTATTAGGCCCTTTTATTATGGAATGTGTGTGAACAAGACTCTTTTCCTAGAAAGGTAAGTCCATTTTGAATTAAGATGCTATTCTCTAGTTGTAGTCCAACCTTAAATACATTGTTCAGCATTGATTGTGTTTCTTGATGCCTGAGCTACTTGATAGTTCTTGAATGGACAAACAAACACCCTAGATTACAAAACATTAGAAAACTGTGCTCCCACTAGGAAGATACATATCACTCCTAGATAAAGCATGAACTGGACTTTGAAGTGTAATATTTTTGTCTACGGCATGCCTCAAAAAAATTGTGCAAATCGGAAGCGCCCTCTTTTGCAATTTTGCAAAATATTGTTGTAACTGATGCTTGCGTCAATGTCAAGGGCATTGTCTGAGTTTTTAAATGCCACTTGTTTTGATCAATTTGCTTACTATGTCTAGTAAACAACAAAAGCATAAAATCACATGGTACCACTTTTACTATGGAAGAGGGCCTGATGCTATCATTGACTGCAGTGATGCCAACCAGTATGGATTTTTTCCAGGGCAGTTCTGGTCTTATTAGATTTACTAGGCGGTGCGCTAAACAACAAAAACGTAGATTATAATAAGAATAGAACAAAATGACCAAAATAAATGAAACTACTGAAACAAATTCATTGGTTACTGAAGTGATGTGAATGCAAAGCCCAAATTGTAATGGAAATGCCATGTTTATTTTAACTGGTCAGTGACAGAGCAAAAGGTTTGTTTTATTCATGATTTTCCTCATAAGAAAACTTTTGGTTCAGGTGCTTCAAATATTTTTCTCATTCACACTCTAATCTCATTTTTTTTTATTATATAACCTTTATTATTATTATTTTTATTGTTTACCGTACCGCCTAATAACTGTAATATGACCAGACCTCCCGGAAAAATCCGTACTGGTTGGCATCTCTGTGACTGTAGTAAAAGTGGCACAATTGTGATTTTACCCGGTTGTTGTTAACTTAACATATCTCGAGATTTAAACAAGCAAACTGAACACAACAAACACCATTTGAAAGCTAAGACACTGCCCTTGATAATGATGTAACCATCATGTCCCAACAGTAATTTTCTAACAGCCAAAGGAGGCGCTTTTCACTTGCACAATTATTTTTGAGATGCTGTATAGGGGAAACAGGTATGTTAAAACCAGTCACACATAGATTTTCAATCCTTTGAAGCACTAAAAGTTTGTTTGAAGTATACATTTGTTTGAAGTATACATATATATTTTTTTTCAGGATTTCACTCCTTAGACTTTATCAGAAGAACTGATAGTAAAGATCTCGTAGCTCAGAATTATAAAACTGGTAATATTGTTAGATAATGCCTTTAAAGATGCTATTTAACACTGTGGAATACCCGTTGTTGAACTTTGTCGAAAAAAAATTGTTGAACTTTGCTATCTAACGTATCTGACCGTGCTTGACTGGACAAAAAACACATTAGAACACAAAAGTTTGGACAGTTATGCTGTCATTAATACAATATGTGCAGATACAAATTGGCACATTAATTATTCTCAGCCGATAGGAAATTCTGCAACACAGCAGTCTATGGGGGAAAGCTGGACTGGTCTCACAATGATTTTCACTAGCTCAGATTTTGTAAAACTGGAAACAATGTTAGGCCTATACAATGCCTTTAACAATAACACCGAAACTTGAAATCGATCCATGTTTATAGCGAGTTGACTCCAAAATTATGACGTACTTCCGGAAGTTGGCGTTGTAGATGGTGTTGAAAATCGTCTGCTGAACCGAGATTAAAGCACTTGATAATCATTTTAAACTGCAATTTTTTAGGGCTTCATTTTCAGACTGTATCAGAGACACTGGTAGCATGGGGAATCATGTAGCTCACATTTCTTAAACTGGAAACATTGTTATACAATGTCTTTAAAACTGACAAATAGTAGATAGTCCAAAAATTCAAATTCAAATTAAAAAAAGAAGTTACTTCTGAAGTTTTTGTGATTGATAACGTAGAGCATAGAGTACTGAAAATACTTTCGTCTCATTTTAACATGTTTCTACAATCCTGTTGGTGAATATTTCTAGAATAACCAACTTTCCTGCCTTTTTTTAAACTTGCAGACCCCATTCTGATTGATACCGGTATGTCAGTGGTCAAGATAATGTGGAATTATACCGGGTCAGCCCTTGCGGTGGCAGGCTCCCAGAAATCGGTCCAGCAGGAAAAAGACATCAATGTCGTGCAATTCTACACTCCATTTGGAGAGGTAAGATGTTGTTTATTAACCCATTGAAGACTAGACACAAGATATCTCGTCTCAAGGTCTATAGGGAATGTGTGTTTAAGCAAAATCAAATGTCTTCAACGGGTTAAGAAGTTTTCATAAATTGAAAAAAATATTTCTGTGTTTCTACAAATATACACAATGACACAAATGGACAAGCTAGAATTTTAGTTCGTAATTGTCGATGAATAAGATTGAGAATCTGTGTCAAAAATGATGATGCTTGAATGTCTCTGAATTCTATCTCTACAGTAAAAGCACTACCATATTTTCTCTACAAGAAATCTGTCAAGATTTGCACATGAGTAATGACGTGAGCGTTGTACGTAGAGTGCAATACCCCTACAAGTAAGACTTCCCAGTGAGAATTTTCATTATGCAAAGCTAGGAAAATAGTCATTTGCATTTTGCAACAGCTCACTTTCTATTTGTAATATTTCACAAAAATCATGGGGAAAGTATTTGTAACCAGGTAAATGGTGGCATTGCTGTTTCCCAGCATAGCCTGGGGGCAGATTCACGAAACGGGACCAACTACAATTACTATGGCAACAGTGATCATTGTGCCTAGCGGCCATATTTAGGTTTGGGTGCGAATCTCGAAACACAAGTTGGGATCATTAGCTCTAAGACGAACTCTAAATACTGGGTCGTCTGTGAAGCGTCTCTAACTATTGTTCTCTGCCACAGTTGACTGACAATAACGCATAATGCGCATGGGCATGGCAGGCTTTTATGGAAAGCATCTTTAATATGCACCTGTCGCCGGAGCAAATGTGGGATCACCTCAATATAACAATAGGTAGCCATGAACACAATATCAGCACACGTCGTGTTCCATACTTTGCAATTTTAATGTATTCACAAATCACCGTATCTTTCGTTTTAGATATTCTGTACCATGTTTCACATAAAATCGTAAAAAAACATTTATACCAATATAAACAGTGATTTCAGTTGTAGACTAATATTTATATGTTAATTAGATGTTATTATTTGAATGAATCAGTGCATAAAACACATTTTAAATATGAAATCAGAGTATATGATGTATGAAGCTAAGACTAAGAAAATGGGGGTTCCACTGCTATTTTTCAGGCGGGGAAATCTTGATTATGTATTATTTCAAAATATCAGTTCATTTCTGAATTTTAATCATTAAAATAGAATAGGGTCAATGATAGTACATTTGGCAGAACCTATACACATGGCATATTGTATTATCTATAATGCACAGAAGAGAATAAGGCGTTAAATTACCGACAACTTCTTAATCAGTAATGCATGACTTTTGGCAATGTTATTTCGATTACAATCGATTCAACTTAGAGCCGGAGTTAGAGTTGGAGTTGGTTTCGTGGGAGCTTCGGCCTAAGTTCAATCACAGCTCTAACCTATAGGATCGGTCCTAGGCTGGTTTCGTGAATCTGCCCCCTGGAAGAAATTATTTCTGAAGTAATTTCTTACCTGAGGTCAGGAGGTAGTGCTGTTGACTGGATATCAGTAGGTTTCAAGTTCAAGTCCTGTTGGGTTGCTCTTTTTTTTCTGACTCATTAAAATAGAAGATCAAGCAATTTAATCTAATTTATCATTAATTTGATAATACAGAGATGAAGAGCAAACCTGCTTGCCTCGCCATTCTCTCAGCAAAACTTTCATTCATTAATAGAATTGCTTTCATTCGTTCTGTTTTGAATCATCCAGCACATGCGTACCCTGAAAGTCCCCGGCCGTGAAATCACGGCCGTCTCCTGGGAGGGTGGCGGTCTCCGCATCGCCCTGGCCGTCGACAGCTACATCTACTTCGCCAACATCCGTCCCGACTACAAGTGGGGGTACTGCGCCAACACGGTGGTCTATTCGTTCACCAAACCGGAACGCACAGAGCATTGCGTGGTGTTCTGGGATACCAAGAACACGGAGGTGAGAAAAATTCAACAAATTCAGTTAAATATTGTGAAAGGAGATGATATTATTAGAAATGTCCTCAATTTATCCCGTTGGAGACTAAGAACGAGATATCTCTGGCTGGGGTCTGTGGAGAATACATGTTATATTTTTTTCTGCATTCCACATACACAGAGGCATATAAAATATGTCAGGAATTTGATGGCAGTCGATGCCTATTAACTCGTTGGATACGGGAACCGGATGCGTCCTGTGTTAACTCTACGGGAATTTCAGAATTTCGTAGGCAACGGGTTAAAATCAAATCATCTCCATAGGTTAAGAGCTCAGTGACATGATTGGGAGAAATAGAAAATGCCTTTAGAACCAAACTGGTTGAAAGATATACCAAATGTACACCAGCTGGAGTGGATCTCTTAGCTGGAAGGATTTGTCTTGAGTTGTTTAAGGAGAATCAAGCAGTTTAATTCTCTCGAGGCTCGGAAGAATTAAATCCCATAGAATGCTACACTACAGATTTGTCTGTAACAAAGCATACTGTTGGAAGTTATTTTAAAATGAGTCAATTTTTGACTTCACAGTAGAATCCTTGCATAGTTTACTTGATTCTAGAATAGATTTACCCCAAGTTGAGGACTACCCCCATTCATGTCATTTACCTTTAATAAATTATACTGTTTGAGGTTTCTGCTGTGAAAATTTCATAACCATTTTCATGTTGTTGTACAATTATTGTAAGAAAAGGCTGTTACAGTCAAATTAGTTGTATTGTGTAGCTTTCAATATTTTTATTGTGATCCTACTTTACTTCAATACTAATAAACTTATTGCTTGTTTGTCCCTAAGTATACAAATCCAGACAAATTCTTACACCCTGGATATACATATATATTGGTATATGTTTCAACCAGTTTAGTTCTTGAGGCATTTTTGACTTCTCCCAATAGTGTTATTGTCCTTTAAATTCATGTGATATTGGATTACTTTGGGGTAGACACAAAGAAACATTAACATCAGCAAGACAAGTCACACCCAAGTCTGATATTTTATAAGAATTATGATCATTTCCTGTGCCCTAGAAAATTAGCGTTGTGATATTATTATCATGTCAAAATTCACACAAATATCACAACAGAAATTCTATGAACATACTCTTTCCGAGTCATTTAGAAAAAAAAAACAATCAAGCTTATCTGTTATATATTACAGCCAAAAATTTAACAATGCAGTAAACAGAAAAAATGTATAATGAAAAATTCTCTGTCTGCAAACCTTTCATTAACCAAATACAAGATGAAGTTTTCTGATTCTGTGAGGTACAGCCCATCTGGTAATTTTTCATAACAAATAATAAAAAAAAAAAAAATGTTTTGATTTGATGATGGTTCATGTACACTGCAAACATACCATTCATGAGCCAAGGATTAGGGACTTGTAGGGTTGCATGTATGCAGTGATACATTAACATAACCCTCACCTTTACCTGTTCAAGGTAAATGCAATGATTGACGGTAGTCGTCAACGTGGGGTGAAACTATTGTAGAATCAAGTAAACTGTGCAAGGATTATGCTGTGAAAATTTGGTAGTCAAAAGTTGACTCATTCTAAAATAACTTCCATCAGTATGCCTTGTGACAGACATAGTTGCTGGTGTATCCATTTGTATATCTTTCAACCAGTTTGGTTCCAGAGGCATTTTTAGTTCTCCTAATCATGTCACTGCCCTTTAACTTTAAATTTGCTTACATTCTTTTATTTCTTCCTTGCTTGTTTATTTGTTTATTTTTTCTGCATTCCACGTACACAGAGGCATGTCAAATATGTCAGGAATTTGATGGCTGTCAATGCCTATGGAGATCACTGTGTGTTATCTACAAGGGCTGATGAAACAATGGGACAGGTGGTAAGTCAATTACTTTGTACTTCAACAAAGTTAAAATTAAGGTGGCATAAAAAAGATAAAATATCAGTCGAAGCTGTATTTTCAGAATTCAAAGGGCATTTTAGCTTTATTAGATCTCATGCAAATTATCAAATTCAAAACTTACATGTAAAACATAATTTAGATTCTGTATGGCTGTTATAAGTATCTAATTCTACATGTGTAGTCATATTAACTACATGTACTAGTATGCAAAATTAGTGAGTCAGTTGCAGTGTATGTACATTTTAGTTAACAAGGGGTTTATTCTCTGGGTAAATCACCATGTAGAATAATTTTCATTTGGGGGTTCTTTTGTGGGGAAGGTTTTCATTCATTCATTCATTCATTCAGTTATTCATTCAGTCAATCAGTCAGTCATTCATGGCATTCCTTTATGTTTTATCGTTCATGTATGAGCAGCCAAAGGCAGAATTTCCACAAGAATTAACAAAATGCATGAAACATAAAACATAAAACATTTCATGATCACTTAATTTCTCTTCAGTCTTTTTTTTTAGCGTGTTTCATCATACCTTACTCCTTCTTTATCACTGACTGTTTTTAATCAACTTTCAAACAAAACAGTATTTTGTAATAAACAAATGCACATTCAGCTCCACCTCAATAAACTGTTTTGGGGCAAGATTCCGATGATTTGTGAACAAAAGTCACTCAATAAGTTGGACACTTTTCTCGAATTTTTGGTGCTAAAATCCCGTCTGTCCATGTGTGTGTTGATTTCCCTGTGATGATTCCTTTCCAAGAGAAGCTTCATGAATATGTATTATTATGTAAATGATTATTATGGTAATGACATGTACTCCATCCCGATTGGTTCATTTATTTGATTGACACCAGGATCCCACAGACCCAATTCAGGTAGTATGCAGTTGACATCTTTGTTGTTTGGAATGTTTAACTTTATTAAAAGTGTGCAGTGATTTTATTTACCTATTTATTTATTGGAGATTGGCCGACATGCCTATTGATGTAAAACCAAAAATACTGTGTGCATCCTCTTTTGGGCACTAAAATGTGTGATTTCAAAAAGCTCCATACCCCCCCCCCCCCTCCGGGCCACTTCGTTCTCTTGCGGAATCTCGCTCTTGGGTATTTCTCAAACTTCGCATCTCTGCGGAAGTTGTCATGACAGGCAGAGTTTTGTGTATGAAGTTTTATATGGGTTTAATTTCTATCAATTTCTATCATGGTTGTACTTAAATTTAATGCCTGCATAAGCATGTTCTTTTCTCTTTAAAGGCTGTGTTTTTGATTTGCACACCTAACTTTTTTTTCTCTGATTTGATACAGTTGTAAATAGGTACATAAAAATGCAGTGTCCAAAATTTGGGATTCGTACGTTTCATTCGAAGAAATTGGGCCATTGATCAAGTTGTATTTTGTAATGGTCGTCTAGGTTGCAAACACTTGAAGTAGCCTTCACCTAAAGTTTAATTTAGTAGAGTCTGTCTATAGCAAAGATTGCTTGTCAATAACTGCAGTGGTCTGAACTTTTGACCTTGTAAGCTTTGGTTAGCAGATTTTCAGTTTTCATTAGATGATACAGGAATCGGGTCTGGCTGTCAGACTAGTTTAACAGCTGTATGAAATTCAGTTAGCATGTGGCAGTTACGTCCGTGCATTCTATTCGACTTTGATAAGTGCTTATGTTACGAAATCTGACTTTTCAGCCCCAAGGCTTTTGTGAGAGATGAAGATTTATGTGAATCTTTACTGATTTATGGATACAATCTTTAACCAATTAAATTTGAAGCAAATTCTTCCAGTAAGTGAAAATGTTGGAATGGGTTTTAACTCATGTTTCTGTTGAGGCATTTCGGACTGGTGCCACTGCTGTAACTACTTTTATTACCTGTAAAGGATTATGGTATTTAAAGGATTATCATGGTATAAAATAGTTCCAGAATATAGACAGTATGAGCAGTGTTCAATATGTGACATTTTCTTTAAATGCATAACTGCTATAATAATAATCCTTCAGGACTGATGTGAATAATTGTTTGACACTTTACTAAACTTAAAATGGTAACTAATTTATCTAATTCTTTAAAAGCAATTAATCTTATTTTTTCTTTTAACTTTTTTATTCATGCTGCTTAGTTTACGATTCTGTTTTTTTTTCAAAGTACACTGATGTGTTTACATACTGCGAATGTTGGAAAAGACAGTTTAAATCTTTACATTCTTTGATAATTTTTCAACTTACCTTCTTCCTTTCAAGTTTCATTGGACTTTTAAGATCTTTTAAAATCACCCTTGGTGCTTTCCGATACTGAAAGTTTTAAAGCATTTAACTAATTTTACTTCCATGATTGTAATCATCGCAATATAAACTTAATTGATTTCTTCACACATACTTTCTGTTATTGTTAATGATGAGAATAAAGTTTCCACTACGTTTATCCATCTTTACAAAGTGAGCTTGTTAATTTGAATAAAGATAAATGATTGCCACATGAAAGATAATTCTTTCTCTATAGACTCGAGGCTGTCCCAAGTCTGTCACCTTTTTTTCTTGTTTTTCACTGACTCTGCAGTATTTTTTAAATTTCTTTTTACTTTGTTTAATTTCTTTTAGTCTCATATCTGAACTCTGTGCATTTAAGAAATTTCATTTGTGTGTTTTATTACAATAAACATTTTCCTTCTCTCTTTTACATAATTTTTTACCTTAACGAGATGAAGTGGCATGTAAAAAATAGGATGCTAACAAGTTTGATTACATTCTTGAAATGTAGGTGTTTATTTTGTCTCATTTAAAGATTGTGTCAGGGATGTGCAAGTCCATTACTTCCCGTCATTATCAAAACCAAACGGTAGTTTAGTACTTACAAATGGTGTTTTGAAAGTTTGAGATCCATACGTCATGAATTTGTTGTTTTATGAGAAAAACTAATAACGACATGTTACCAGAATGTTGTTCTTTCCATGAGTTTAAATTTTGCTCAAATTGCGAATCGCGGTTATGTGTACCGTCGCGAGACCAGCGGAGCGCACTGATTGGTTAAACGGCTAAACTCCGCACGACCTTCGGCTAACTGCTGATCAGACAAATTTGGAACGGCCCGTGCACGTCGACATCACAGATTTTTTTTGAAAAGACTTCAGAGTCATTTGGAAAAGGATGAAGTTTAA
>JZLH01S0133582.1:0-13590 GCA_001188425.1 Eucidaris tribuloides
CCTCCTTTATCATGCTAATTAGCTGACACCTGGGGAGTTACATTTTTTTCATGTAAATTCATTTGGCCCAGACAGCTCTTCAACATTCCAGAATAGTCTAGGCAGTAAAAATATTTCAATGTTGATTTCACCAAGGAGGAATTTCACTAGCACATAGACTGCATCTAATTTAATGTGTCTAATTTAATGGCTACATGTATAATATCATGTTGCAATAATACAAATATATAACACAAACACTGTCAGATATGTCAGATAGCAAAGTTCGACAATCTTTTAAACGGGTCTTCCACAGTATTATATAGTGTCTTTAAGTCACCCAATTATTGTTGTTGTTGTTGATGAGTGAGTTTTCCAATGTCTCTTTGGTTGTTGTGCACTCTTATGTGAACACTGACATGGATTGAAAGAAACACCTGCACAAGTAAGCAAACAACAACAACAACAACAAGTGAAACAATTAAATAAACAAACATGTATGCACATTTAAAAACCTGACATAAGGCATTTAATCTCACAGACCTTTCACCACATTAACACAATAAAGTAATAAAACAAAGTGGCAGGGGCTTTATTTGCATGGATTTTCATGTTTATCTTCACATTGATCTTTGATTTCATCAATGTTCATTTTAATAACATGATCACCACCTGGCACCGCTTCCCCATGCTGTTAAATAAGCTTTGTAATTCGTTGCTGTGGAATGTCATTCCACTCGTTGTATGTCGTTGTATTTTTGACTCTCTTTCGTACGATACGGCGGAGTTGATCCCACAAATGTTCAATGGGGATCTGGGCTGCATGCAGGCCAGTCCATTCTCGTTATAACCTTTCTCTGAGAAAATCCACGCAAATTAAGCTTCTGCCACTTTTTTATCACTTTGTGGTGGTAATGTGGTGAAAGGTCCGTAACATTAAATGTCTTATGTCCATTTTTTGAAACGCCCATACATGTTTGTTTTGTTTTTTGACTTATTGTTGTTGTTTGCTTACTTGTGCAGGTGTTTCTTTCAGTCCATGTCAATGTTCACATTAGAGTGCATAACAACCAAAGAGACATTTGTAAACTCACTCATCAAGAACAGCAAAAATTGGGTGATTTAATGAACTTTGGTCATTTTGCTGCTTTTCAATTTACACTTTACACCACATTTTAAAATACTGCCCTTTCCCTGATAGCATTTCAAATACGGTATCATTTTGAAGAAAATTAAATAATCTTTCTGATGATACCAGGCTTGCATTAATTATTACTACAAAATGGGAGATATAACCGATCAAACTCAGATTTCCAAACTTTTTTGAGGAGTTTATATTTTTTAATTTATGATATTGGATTTTCTCTTTGGACGTTACGCTCAAAGTCACAGCAACAAAAATTGCCAAGACATCAATTAACCACTTTGCAAAACACGACTGAAATACATTTTTTCCAGTGCACTTTGAGAAGGCATAGGTTACTGGATACTGTATATATGCTGAATATTTTTTGCAGTGGTTATATTTTTGTGACTTAAACCACAAAAACTTTCACTTATATACCTGTACAGATTGAAAGAAAACACAAAACAATCATGAAATGAACCATCACAAATTCCCCATCTTGTTCTAAATTGCAGAAAAGTTGCAACATCTCTTCAAAATGCTGCTGCAGTCAGTTTTCCATAAACTGAACCAGATCTAACATTAGATCTAAATTCAGGAGTTTTTGGTGGGGGGGGGGGGGTATGCAATTTTTCTATTAGCATTAGTCGTAAAAAGCTGACTTAGCATCAAAGCATCATGACCAGAATTTCCTCTTACTGTATATCCCAAATACCACCCTTAAACCCAATTTTAGATAATAAGAAATTAAAGAGACAGGCTAACATTGTGGAGTTTCAAATTAAAAAAAAATTGTCAAACTTTGCTATCTGAGCTACATATGGACAAATAAACACCCTAGAATACAAAAGTTTGGAAATTTATGCTGCCACTGGCAAGATATGAATGAATAAACAATTAGTACTTGGGCTGAGTATAAAATAGCCTAGATCTACACACAGTAAGTCTATGGGAGGAAATGGGCAGGTGAATCCGGTCAACTTACCACTTTCACCTTTTTAAAGCACTAAGTCATCATTTTGAAATACAATTTTTTTCAGGGCTTCATTTTTAGACCTTATCAAAGACACTTGAAGGATTATGTAGCTCACATTTTTTAACTGCATGGTAAATGTTAGCCAGTGGCTTTAAGCTATATTAAAGGTAAATTACATGATTGGGGGTAGTCCTCAACTTGGGGTAAAAACTACTCTAGAATCAAGCAAACTATGCAAGGATTATACTGTGAAAATTTTGTAGTCAAAAGTTACTCATTTTGAAATAATGGCCATCAAGAAGTTGTAACAGACAATTAATAGTGTAGCTTTCTATGGGGATTAATTCTATCGTGACCCGATACAATTAAACTGCTGGCCTGTTTATGCTTGATCTCCTTAAGTATACAAACTCAAGACAAATCCTTCCAGCAAGGAAATCTACTCCAGCTGGTGTACATATCTTTCAACCAGTTTGGTTTTTAAGGCATGTTCTATTTCTCCCAATCATGTCATTGAGCTTTATGTTTAAAGCAGTATTTTCAGTATATTTTGTTAAGGCAATTTTGCGTGCCACTTTACTGAATAAATAAGGCCACCCATTAGTAAGTATGGAGTTGTCCCTACATGCGAGAATCTACAGCACTAGTCTTTAGATCCAATGTAGCCACACAAAGCAATAAAGTCTTATTTAGCAATATGTAGCAACAGTTCTGAAAGTGCAAGACGTGGACGTTAAAATGGTAATGAAAGTATGCATGCACCATGTGAGAAAAATCACCATCAATAGTGTTGTCAGTGTGACATGTCTGTTATAGAAAAAGTCCATCATTTGCCATTCTTTCTTGTATTGAGCTTTTGTTTTAGTTTCCTGGTAAGTATTTCCATTCATGATCATGTCCAACATCTTTGTTCTTTGGTCTCCACGCATTCTTTTCCCATCCACTCTACCCTAATCATGTCACGCATCATGTTATTGAGTCTCAGTATGTGGCCAATCCATTTTCTTTGTCTGTCTTTAATCACGTTCAGGAAGCTTCGCCTTTCTCCTACTGGTAACTAGCACCTCTTCATTTGACAGTCTCTCATGCATCACGTGATTTTAAGCTGCGTCGCCATACAGCCCGTATCCACCCACGCATCTCGAAGAAAATATAGCACCTGAACAACCCAGTTACAAGCGAGGGGAAAATATAGTGCAATAGATGCTATATTACCACCGGGGATGGGGGGCGGGGGAGGCTCAACATATTGGTCTGGTACAGGCGGACGTGCCGCTTTGACGACCCCTTTTTCAGACCCAGATCAGCTCTCTGCCATACCCCAAATTCCATAAAGCTGCTGCTGATAGGAGCTCAGCACAGGCTCCGTAGCCGCCCAAAACAAACCTCAACTGCGATTAACCATTCACTCGCTCTAAACATGCTATCTTCATTGCAGTGTCATCTCCGTGCCGTCGGAAGGCCTCGATTTTTCTGGCACCTTAGCTGATTACACCGCAAAGACCCGTCCGGCAGCCTGGCTGGCCAGCTGTGCCATGCGAACCGTGCGACGGCCGCGCATTCTGACTATGTATAGTCCTATATGTTGCGTGCTTCACTGTCCGCTTCCTTAGACCCTACTTCGACTCCAACTTTCCGGGTTTCTTTAGCTCGGAAGACCCTTATTTTGTGCTTCTTGGCAGCTCCCTAAGACCCTATTCCAGCCATTCTCGTGAGGCCCACAGCCCCATCAAAATAAATCCGAGTCCCCCCCCCCCCCCCCCCCGGGTATATTACCCCTGACACCTGTCTGTATTCTCCTCTTGGTAAATGTTCATTCACGTGTGAAGGCATGGGAAACGGTTCCAAAAATTCGGCACCTACAATGTACAAATTTTAGAATTTTTATATTTACAAAACAAAACTATTTTGAAAAAAATGTTCATGCCTGAAGGAATGGCGAGGATTTATTCATTGTGCTAAAAATATGTCATATATAGATCTATTCAGAAATGCAAGTTTTGGCCTTGTATAAGAATCGTACACAAAGTCAAGCTACGACTCCCGAGAGTGCCTGAACACCGAAGCCGCAGACCCGCGGCTGTCCCAACTTCGCTTCGGGGCCCATCAGCGAGTCGCTCAAACGGCTCACCGGGGCGGCGTCGGGGACCAAGATTGAAAAACCTGACGGCATGCAGCTGTTCAGACTGCGAACCAAACTGTTACTCCACAACAAGTCCACAGCACAGCCAATTACAATTAAAATCCAAGAAATTTATGCCCATATTTACAGCAATAGTAATTACCTTATAAAATATCGACCAAGACCAAATGAACATTCCTTTCTTGCAAAAACACAACTAATTATCAAAACTTACTCTGGTTAGGCAGGAAAATCATCATTTGGCCGTGTCAGCGCCCTCATGAGTGACAAATTGCACAGTCTATCTGGAAATGATGCAGTATTTGGTACCCTGGGGTACCAACTAGAAATCCGCCATTTTGTTGAATTATTTATTTATTTTTTAGTACTGTACCCTGGGTTACAAAATTATGAAAAAGTTATGTAATGAGGGTGAAAATAACAAATTTAGCTTAATTTTTACCCCATATTTCGTAAGGTTATGCCTTTTTGTTGTGCACTTGCATAGCCTCTACATCATGACCACTGATTTCAGCGATCATAACTGAAGAAAATACATTTTTTAACACAAGAGGGCGTTGCACAACGTGGCACCCCGGGGTACGACGGTACCCCGGGGTACGGCGTGGTGCATCAAATTCTTGTCCATTCATCCATTTCACATTTCAAGAACAAATATTTTTAATCTCCATAATAAGTATATCGACAAATTCACAATTGTCGAATTTTGCAAATTGAACACACTTTTAGCTCATCTAAACTTCCCAAAGAAATTTGGCGCAAATAATCCTTAAAATCTAAAGGGGTCATTCTACCAGTGTTGTAGTGCCTTGATGCTGGCCCATGCCTTGGGCCTTGGACATCAATGTCTTGGCCTTGAGCATGTCTTGGCCTTGTGCTTCAATGCCTTGGCCTCGAAAAATCTCCAGAAAATTCAAGGCGTTTGGAATTGTTGTACTTTTGCAAGAATAATTGTCAATATTTTGGTTTTATTGTGCAGTAAAACTATATCATTAACTCTACGTGCCAAAGTTGCAGATCAGCACCAAATAATAGTACACATACGTAAGATCCATAGAGGTTGAAATTCCCTGGCATGTTAAGAGTTGATCTAATACAAGTTGTATGCAGTCATTACAGACTTGAAAATTCATGTATAGGTGTATTACAAAGTGATGATAATTATAAAGTAAAATTCTTAACAAAACAACAATAATGATGATGATGACGATGATGATGATGATGATAAGAATAATAATAATGTATAATCTGAATGATGTAAGTACTGATTCATCCAGGTAAAATGTCAATAAATAATTATAAAAATCAAGACAACTGGACTTACGTTTGTATTTTTGACGAGAAACGTTCTCGTCAAAAATACAAACGTAAGTCCAGTCGCCTTGATTTATATAATTATTTAATGATAATACTAATACTAATACTAATAATGACAATGATGATGACGATGATGATGATGATGATGATAATAATAATAATAATAATAATAATAATAATAATAATAATAATAATAATAATAATAATAATAATAATAATAAAAAATAATAATATAGTAATGATAATGATAAAGTATGATATAAGTTCCCCTTTTCAGCGTGTCAATCGTGGTGGAATCATTATGAGACCACATCGTGCACGTCTGCTACCATGCTCCAAATGTTTCTTAATTGAAATGAGCAGATCTTTATGATGTAAAAAACAGATGTTGTTATGGACTTAATCAAGGCAACTTAACAACCCATAGTCCTTGCGATGGGAATGTGTACTCAGGCCTGTCTGCATCAAATAGGATTAATGGAATATATAGGGGCAGATCGGCCAAAACCAAATATATCGGATAAAGGTATGTTTGGCATAATAGTTATCATAAAAAGATCAAATATTAACATGTTGTGCTGATCTGGCCTAGCTTTAAGTTAGTCGGACAGACCAGTTTAGGTTTTCAGTGAACTCATATGGTTCTGGAGGCATTTTCAAGTGTTTCCAGTCATCGTCCTAAGCTCCGAGCGATGTGTATAGCTACACGACTATTTGGGAATCCGAGCTATCTCGCAAATTTTCGCAGTTACCCCCGATATTTCTCAGGATTAAATTGAGTCCAAATTTGCAAACTCCATGTCGTTTACACGCTCACAAAAGCAGTGAATCTGTTTTGCACCCCTCCAGCCAGAGGCGTCGATCCTGGGGGGGGGGGGGGTCAGGGGCAGGGGCAGGGGCAGGGGCAGGGGCAGGGGCAAGACGTGAAGTCGGGTGAAGTAAATCGGGTGAAGCAAGTTGGTTGAAGTTGGGTGAAGTAAATATGTCTTTTGAAGTAGAGCAGTGGCGGATCTACGGGAGGGGTGGGGGTTAGGAAGTTTAACTCCCCTTCCGCAAGTAATTTTTTATGGTCTCTATTGTTAGTACAAATTGTAATGTAGATGTCAGGAAAACTAAAACATAATGCAAATCCTGTTTAGAAAGCAGTGCAAAACACTGCAAAACCATCGTAACATAAGTCGGTTATGGGTAGGTGAAGTAACTTGGTTGAAGAAGGGTGAAGTAATTAAGTCGGTTGAAGTCGGGAAAAGTATAACTTGGTTGAAGTCGGGTGAAGTAATTAAGTCGGTTGAAGTCGGTGAAGTAATCAAGTCGGTTGATTTTGCCATTCATAGTGCATGTTCAAATAAACACGTGCGTACACACACACACACACACACACACACCACACATACACATACACATACACGCACGTGCACACACACACAGATACAGACACACACCCAGCTAGGGGCTGCCCACCCAGGCGGGTGAATTAAAATCCCTGCTACACGTATAGGGTCCCGGTCGGGGGTCAGGGGACGGATCCCCCTGAAGCTCATGTTAATTTGTGGGGGTCAGGGGGTTAAGCTTAGGAGTTCTAGGGGTTTTAAACATATTTTGACTCTCTGATAACACAAGTTTCGTGAAATGGACATTCAACAATAAGAGCTGGGTATATTCATTTTGATAAAATTAGCATTATAAAACTGCTTACTTCAAAACCATTTTTTCTTAAAGTAGGGGGATGATTGTGCAGGCCATTCCTACCTCGGCCAAAGTGGGGGATATATTCCATATGTGCCCAGGATTGTTTGGGGGATTAGAAATACGAATGTACTAAAGGCATAAAGGTGACACGAAGACGATGATAATAATAATATAATATACATGTATAAGTATTTTTTTATTTTTTCCTGGAGGACATGTAAGAAAAGATAGCGGGGGGGGGGGGGTAGGGGTCAGGGTAAACAATATTTTGTATTAGCATTATCAAGGCAGGCATTTACAAAGCTAACAGTTTAAAATACACTATTGAATAAATTGGTAGATGGATGGATTTAGATACATGTATACATGTACATTGATTGATATTGATGGCACTTGAAGTTATCCACCCTGGCTGTGTACGTTATTGTTCCATCTTGTGTTTATAAAATAACTCTCGATAGAGACACACAGGAAACATTACATTTACTAAAAATAAATGTTTATTCTATAAATTGGTATCAAATGAGTAATTTATTTAGCACAGATCATTATTAAAATATTGCATCATAACCATAATTATAATAAAACCTACATCCTACTGAACCAAATCTGAATCGGTGTGTGATGAGTACGCCCATTGGCTACAGGAACATGACGTGTCATGTAATCTCGGAGGCAAACGGTTAAAGCCCAAGTTTAGTTCTGGGGATTTTTTTTTTATTTGAAAGCTTTATGCCCAAAGATCATATCACATCAATAAGAGATTCTGAATGTCTTTTTTCTTTCAATTAATTAATTAATTAATTAAAGAAAGAGCAGACTCTGCTCTTTCTGATGAGGTATAACTCAGATAACCTTAACACCTTATTAACCCTTTGGATGGTGTAATATGAAATACATGTATAGTCAAAAATCTCGGCCCAACCCCCCGAGATTTTTCATTAATTAATTTTAAAAAGAAACCCGAAAGACATCCAGATTTGTTATTGGTGTGATATGACCTTTGGGCATAAAATCTTTCAAATAAAAAAAAAAAATCCCCAAACCTAAACTTGGGCTTTAAGACTATAAAAGTACAAGTACTCAGTTCGACCTTGGTTATTCGGCCACATTGGGACTGGCAGTCATCTGAATAAGTGATAAAGCTGGATAAGAGACAACTTTCCAACACAGTCTTTATAGCAAGATATAAGGGGTAATACAATATCATTAGGTATGTAAACATTACAAAATACAGCCATGCACAAATTGCAACTGGCCCTACACAAGTGACAATTTATTTATTGTTCTCCCGATACTCAGCAGTAAGCAGTTGTCTATATTTAAGATACAGTGCACTCCTCTTATAACAAACATGGTTATAACGAAATTCTTGTTACAACAAAGTAGAAATTCAGGCCCCAAAATTATTATCTATACATGTATATCTTTACAGACTTTCACTGTTTGGTTGTAACGAAATTTTGATACATGTACAATGAAAGAAAACTGCCGATCCTGAGGACTTTGTTATAATGGGAGTCGCTTGTAGTTGTAGTAAGTAGTCCGGTTTAGAAATCTGGTTTAATCCCAGACTACACGGTGGGAGGGGGGGGGGAGTTTATCTCTCACTAACCAAAATTCAGTAATTGTGAGGTGTCAGTGCTGGTAACTGTAAGGCCATTGTCTGGATAACAGAGATATCCGGTTAAGTGATGGCCGTATAACCGAAGTCGGACTGTATAAAGTTTCTAAATACACATCATGCCTCCCAGTTTAGTTTTATATGAACAACTTAACAAACAAAATATGTTAGTTCTTTAGCACATTTCAATAATGTCCATAAGTTCTTTAGTATACCAGTACATGAGATGAGATGAATAAAATACATTTGTATATCAGCGTTGCTGTAACAAACAAAACATGCCTATAAGAGGTCAGGAGTTGATGAACCCAAGTAAGTTCGAAGGTCACTGATTGATGACTTCACAAGCTTGCATGGAATGGTGGTGGAATTTAGTTTCTTGTAAGCGGCAAAGCGATGACACCCTCCAAAAGAATAGTAATAGTTTCCTCCTTTACGACCCGTGATCCACAGCACATCGATGGGTGGTACTTTATGTCTTTGGCTCAGATCCTGGACAAAAAAAACAAAGACAGGAAAATTTTATAAAATATGTTTCTGTTGGTATATACATGTATATCATGAAATAATTGTGAGTGTATTAGTTAATTTATGGTAACAAAAAACAGTTTTGGTCATGTCAAGTATCATTGGTGTGAATTTTGTGCCACATGGTTTATAAAACAATACTTTTACATACATGATTCAGACATTTTTAAGTAAACTTTTCATAATGTAACCCTTTACATGCTATGGTGAACTTTTGTCATGTGCACAGGGACAAAGATAACAATTGATTCTTTCTTTAACCTTGGTTATGTTAGAAAGACAGTACATGTAATTTACTAATTGTTTGTCACAATATGAGGAATAAGATCTACATATGTCCATGCCACACAAAAGAAGATTCAGATCCAGATTTTTTTTCTGATTCATATTCATGTTCATTGTAGAGACAGTGATTTTCCGTTTCAAAAAATAGTCTTTTCTGTTTCTAAAAACTTGAAATTCCGTTTCAACCCGATCTAAAAATGGAAATTCCGTTTTGTCATAGAAAATGCACACAGCAAAAACATGAATTCCGTTTTGCAAAGGTGAATTCCATGAATTTTTCCATGAAAAGTACCAGAACGAAACGGATTTTCCGTTTAATATACCGGTAAAACGGAAAATCACTGTCCCTATCATTGCACAAGACATACACCATTACGTAAACATTTTGTTTTCACTGTTTTTACAATAAATTCCATCACATTTGATAAAAAGACACTTGATGTAACACAATATCAATAGGCGCTGTGGCTGAGTGGGAAAGGCTGTGGCTTCCCGACATCGAGACCCGGGTTCGAAACCTGCCACGGTCGGCGTTTGTGTCCTTGGGTAAGACATTTCATCTGCATTACCTCTCTTCAGTCTTCACCCAAGAGTATAAAATGGGTACCTGAGAGGACTGAGAAAGCCATTTGTGAATGAATTAGCGAGCGCCTAACAGGCTGCCGATGCTAAGGAATACTCCTCAGGGAGTGGAGGTGGCGCACATAATGTGCAGGCTTGATATGGGTCCAATGATCAGGGGGTAATGTGTGACGTCGTGTGAGCATTGTTCTACAGTGATACACAAGACAATAAACAACTCGCCTTTACCTTTACCTTTTTTTAATAACGTATAGCATCAGTACTTAACCCATTGACTACTGGATTTTCTAATTCCCATAGACTTTGTACAGGGACTATCTGGTTCCCGTAGCCAATGAACAATCTTCTGTATATCATATTTTGCTATACAACACAGAACAGGAGTGGAGATTTCATGTGACGAGTGGGGGGGGGGGAAGGGGAATGAAAACACAAAGGCAAAATAATCACCCTGTAGGACACATTGTGAAAAACTGAAAATTGTGACTTGAAAGTCCCCCTCACCAACATTATTAAAGTTACATAATCTATTTTCATCACATTTATCCTTTGAATAGGTTTGCCGTTTACAAAATCGATCAAAAATGCTATGAAAAATGAAAAAAAAATTGAGTTTGAAAATTCAGCGTGGGGGGGGGACACCATCCCCCTCAGAAAAATTGAGGGGGATATGTTTCCCCCAATCCCCCCCCCATAGCCGCCCATGACACAAAATTTTCATCAACAAATTCGACAACAACAAAGATATTTAACCTTTATAGTTTCCATCAATGACAAAACCTTGTCATCGTCGAGTGATGGTGGAATTGGTCGAATAATGACATCCATTGGTACATCGTACACCTCCTTAATATTTTCTGTCTGAATGCTTCCTTTATAATCTTCGTTTCCTTGGGTACTCATAGTTCTCCTTGGACAAAATCCACTTTGCTGATAAAGGAAAATATGTGAGGCGCTGAAAGAGCACACTGGTTGTGAAGTTTGTGCGGAGACACCAGCAGTACGTACGTGAAGTCTTCCTGCAAGAGCACAAAACAGCGGTCGGTAAAACATAGGTGCGATATTGAACAAGATGGTAATTTTGAATAAGTAGACAGGAAACTGCAATGTCAGTGATCGTAGACGTAGCATAACTCGGGTGATCTGCCGTGGAACATACATGGGTTCAGAGTCTTCAGTGGTACTGTGGTGCACTGGAAATCTGCAAGTTGATTATCAATGTCAAGTTTCAGACAGTGTGGTTCCAAGTCATCACCAACAAGTGAACAACATATTCTGTCACAGCTGAAACTCCGGCCCACTAATCACTATACAAATTAGTAGCAGACGGGTTGTCTCTGACTTTTACCATTTGTTTAGGATTTCGATGCGAGATGTCAGTCAACTGATTAAAGCTCTCATAAGAAAAATACAGATCAGACCGGCTCAATTCGGAAGCTTCATGGAGGTACTAGAGGTTAGAGAGAGACGGTCCAATGTAATGTCCTGCGGGGAGATCATCAGTGAATGATCCCACAGTGCCGTACGTACATCTCTACTCACTTCCGGGATTCAATGTTGTTTTGGTTATATCGCCCTCTGCTGGTAACCTGTCGGAAAATGGATATGGTAGCGGCCTACTAATTATTAGCCCATAAAGATATGTGTTATTTTTATCGACTTCGGCCCTGTTTTTCGCCCGGGTTTTTCGACTAATTTGAGATTACGTCAGACCTTTTTTCCTCATATGTTATGTATCAATACAAATCATTTCATCTTACTTTTAATTCTACACCCTGTTTGCCAATAAACTTTTTGCTAACCTCCTTTGAAGTACAATGTTCAGTCCTGATATTGCCCCACCAAAGCACACAGACATGAAAGTCATCAAAATTCATCCTTCAAATGCTAAAAACTGCCAAAAATACTTACAAAACTTACCCACTACTTACTAAATCAGCAGACATTGTATTTAATTAAACTGACACCAAGAAAGCACAACAAGACATATAAATGGCGTAATCTAGCATCAAAATAATAGGTGTTTTGGTCCTTTTAGTGGGACTTCAGCTCATGAATATTTTAATTAGGAGATCGACTGCTACCATATCCATGCCCTTTGTATGTGCTAAGTCCATGAAGCTTCTCTTAAAATTGATGGAGTGCTAATTCTCTCACTGCTTTCAATTTCACTTTGATAAAAGCAACTGTGTTAATCTAATACAATTTGTATTGTCTTATCCACATCATAAGTGACACAATAACACACTACATTGTGTCTCGTTCCTTAGCCCTAATTTCCGAGATCTTGACACTATACAAGGCAGGTCTAATTTACTACATCAAACTGGTTTAGAAAAGTGGGAGACATTATTATCCGACAATATAGTGCTGGTACACGTAGAATTTACTTTTGGTAGTTACCATCATATCCCAACTTTTGTTTTAAGTATTCATGGTAACCTGAAAACAGAGGCGTCGAGTCCGGGGGGGGGGGGTGGGGGGCGATCGCCCACCAATGAGAATATTGGGGGGCAAACATATCGATTTGGCCCCCAATAATTTTGGCAACTTGAAAAATTCATAATGCAATACAAATATATGTTATAAAAAGCATCGGGAAGCATCGGGAACTTGAAAAATTCATAATACAATGCAATGTTATAAAAAGCATCGGGATGCATCGGGAACTTGAAAAATTCATAATATGCAATGCAAATATAGCATCGGGAAGCACTATAAAACCATTAAATATGGCATGGAAATACTATTAAACATACAAAATTGTCATTTTGTCGATTTGTGCGCAAAATTCTATGGACATTTTTCACTTTTGCCTATATATAATCCAAAACATGATGGATCCACCACGATCAATGCGGAGATATGTACATTTTATATGACAAAAAAGGGTCGCCCGATATTTGGTATCAATCTGTATAAGGTTTCAGAACAACTTTACACTTCACCATTTACCCAAACTAATCCACCCCGGGCACGTGTCGAGGTGTATCCAGCACATCATGCAGCGGGCTTATAAAAATGGTATGGCAAAAAACTCATAATAATGATGCTGGCGACTACGATGTTTCTTGAGTAAAAATCAACTTGGGCTTCAAGAATCTAGCTTGTTATTCAGGTTTTCGAGTCCTGCTAATTTTTGTTTACAAAATATGACTCCTGCATGAAACAAATCATATCATATCTATCAATAATCATTCTATCTATCTTATCTATCTGTCTATCTATCTGTCTATCTATCTATCTATCTATCTATCTATCTATCTATCTATCTATCTATATCTATCTATCTATCTATCTATCTATCTATCTATCTATCTATCTATCTATCTATCTATCTC
>JZLH01S0133582.1:31665-51467 GCA_001188425.1 Eucidaris tribuloides
TTTAGCACAGATCAATTATTAAATATATTGCATTCATAACCATAATTATAATAAAACCTTACATCCGTACTGAACCAAATCTGAATCGTGTGTGATGAGTTGCCCATTGGCGACAGGAACATACGTAGTCATGCTAATCTCGGAGGCAAAGCGGTTAAAGCCCAAATTGTTAGTTACTGGCGGATTTTTTTTTTTTATTTGAAAGCTTTATGCCCAAACATCATATCACACCAATAAGAGATTGCGTGAATGTCTTTTTTTTTCAATTAAATTAATTAATTTAATTAAAGAAGGCAGACTTCTGGCTCTTTTCTGATGAGGTATAACTCAGATAAACCTAACACCTTATTAACCCTTTGGATGGCTGTAATGTGAAATATAGTAAAAATCTCGGGGTCCCCCCCCCCCCCCCTGGAGATTTTTTCATTTAATTAATTTTCAAAAAAAGAAACGAAAGACATTATAGAATCTCTTTATTGGCTGCTGATATGATCTTTGCGGCATTAAAAGCTTTCAAATAATTAAAAAAAATCCCAAACCTAAACTTGGGCCTTTAAGACAAAAGGTACATGTACTCGTTCGAGCCTTGGCTTATTCGGGCCACATTGGGACTGGCCAGTCATCTGGAGAAGTGATAAAGCTGGGATAAGAGACAACTTTCCAACACAAGGCTTAATATAGAGCAAGATATTAGGGGTAATACAATATTCATTAGGTAGGTAAAACATTACAAAATACAGCCTGCAAAAATTGCAACTGGCCCTACACAAGTGACAATTTTATTTATTGTTCTCCCGATATCAGCAGTTGTCTCTATTAAGCGATAACAGTACACCTCCTTTTATTAACAAACTGGTTATAAGAAATTCCTGTTACAACAAAAGTTAGAAATTCAGCCCCAAAATTATTATCATATTACAATGGAAGCCCTCAATTATAAAGAGGTCGCGATATACAAAATCCTGTTTATAAACAACGTGATTTTTTGTAGGTCCCAACTCTTTATATTTCTGTTTTTGTGTACCCTGATTATAGTTAAGCAAACCTTGATATAACAAGGTAATTGTCACGTTTTTTTTAGGTCCTCGTTATTAACGAGGTTCCACTGTATATCTTTACAGACTTTCACTGTTTTGGTTATAAGCGAAATTTCGATACATATGTACAATGGAAGAAAAAACTGCCGATCCTGACCGACTTTGTTATTAATGGAGTCTCTTGTAGCTTGGTAGTAAAGTAATCCGGTTTAGAAATCATGGTTTAATCCCAGACTACACGTGGGAGGGGGGGGGGGGATTATATCTCTCACTAACCAAAATTCAGTAATTGCGAAGGTGTCAGTGTACTGCGTAACCGTAAGGCCATTGTCTGCCGATACAGAGATATCGGTTAAGTGATGGCCTGTATAACCGAGGTCGGACTGTATAAAGTTTCTAAATACAACATCATGCCTCCCAGTTAGTTTTATAATCATGAACAACTTAAACAAAACAAAATATTGTTAAGTTCTTTAGCACATTTCAATAATGTCCATAAGTTATCTTTATTATACAGATAATGTACACTAATATGAGATGAGACGAATTAAAATACATTTGTATATCAGCGTTTGTGCTGCCTAACAAACAAAACATGCCTATAAAGGTCAGGAAGTTGTATGTAACCCAAGTAAATAGGCTTTCGCAAGCGTTCACTGATATGATGACTCAGCAAGCTTGCCATTGGAATGCGGTGGTGGAATTTAGTTTCTTGTAAGCGGCAAAGCGGATGACACCTCAAAAGAATAGTAATAGTTTCCTCCTTTACGACCCGTGAATCCACAGGCACATCGATGGGTGGGTACTGTTATGTCTTTGGCTCGGATCGCTGACAAAAAAAAACAAAGACAGTGAAAATTTTTATAAATATGTTTTCTGTTGGTATATACTGCTACATGTATATCATGAAATAATTGTGAGGTGTATTTAGTGTATTACGGTAACAAAAAACAGTTTTGGTCAGGTCAAGTATCATTGGTCCGCTGATTTTGTGCCACATAGTTTATTAAAACAATACTTTTACATACATGATTCAAACATTTTTAAGTAAACTTTTCAAAATGTAACCCTTTTACGCTTTGCTATGTGTGAAACTTTTGTCATGGTGCACAAGGGACAAAGATAAAACAACTGATGCTCTCTTTAAACCTTTGGGTTAATGAGAAATACACTCACAGCACATGTAATTTACTAATTGTTTGTCACAATGATTTGAGGAATAGATTCTACATATGTCCATGCCACAAAAAGGAAGATTCAGATGTCAGATTTTTTTTGTTTCAGATTTCTATTCATGTTCATTGCCACATAGACATACAGCAGTACGTAAACATTTTTGGTTTTCACTGTTTTTACAATAAATTCCATCACATGATAAAAAGACACGTGACGTTTAACACGATATCAATAGTTTTTTAATAACGTGGTATAGCCATCGAGTAGCTTAACCATTGACTTCGATTTTTTCTAATTCCCCATCAGACTTCTCTACAGGCGACTATCTTGGTTCCGTATATCTGTTTTGCCTATACAACACAGACAGGAGCTGGAGATATTTCATGTGACGAGTGGGGGGGCGGGGGAAGGGAATGAAAACACAAAGGCGAAATAATCACACCGAGGGCACCGGGCGGGCACATGTGAAAAACGTGAAAAGGTGGTGACTTGAAAAGCTTCCCCCTCACAACATTATTTTAAAGTGACATAATCTTATTTTCATCATATTTATCCTTTGAATAGGTTTGCCGATTACAAAATCTGATCAAAAATGCTATGAAAATATGAAAAGAAAAAAAATTTGAATTTGAAAATTTGAGCGTGTGGGGGGGGGGGGAGACATGATTCCCCCTCAGAAAAATTGAGGGGATATGATTTTCACCCCCGCCCCCCCTCATCGCCCCCCCGATGACACAGAATTTTCATCAACAAATTTCGGACAACAAAGATAATATTTAACCTTTATAGTTTCCATGCAATGACAAACCTTGTCGTTGTCGAGTGATGTTGGAATTTGGTCGAATAATTGACATCCATTGGTACATCATACACCTCCTTTATATTTTCTGTCCTGACATGCTTCCTTTATAATCTTCGTTTCCTTGGGTACTCATTGTTCTCCTCGCGACCAAAATCCACTTTGCTGCATAAAGGGAAATATGCGAGGCCAATGAAAGAGCACACTGGGTGTGTAGTTTTGTGCCGGACCGACACCAACCAGAACGTACATGAAGTCCTTCCTGCAAGAGCCCACATAAACAGCGCCGCTCTCACTGTTAAACATAGTGCGATACTGAACAAGCATGTAATTTTGATAAGTAGACAGGGAACTGCAATTGTCACGTGATCGTAGCATAACTCGGGTGATCTTACGGAACATTACATGGGTTCAGAGTCTTCAGTGGGGGTACTGTGGCACTGGAAATCTGCAAGGTTGATTATCAATAAGTTTTCAGACAGGTGGTCTCCAAGTCATCACCAACACGTGAACACATTCTCTGTCACAGCTGAAACTACCGGCCCAGGTACAACCACTGAACTATAAGTATAGTTCAGTGACTTACACTTCCTCTACAGTAGCAAGACCAGCGCGACGAGTCGGCTGCTTAAAATACGTTGTCAACAAAATAGTTTACGACGCTTCGACCGCGAGATGTCAGCTCTTCATAAGACATGTAAGAAAAATACAGATCGACCGGCCTCAATTCGCCAAGCTTCATGGAGCTAGCAGTTAGAGAGAGGATTGCCTGTGGAGCTAGGATCATTCATTGAATGATCCCACGTTCGCCAATGCCATCTCTACCACTCTACTCACTTCCGGGATTCAATGTTGTTTTGGTTATATCGCCCCTCTGCTGGGTAAACCTGTCGAAAATGGATGATGTTTAGCGGCCTACTAATTATTAGCCTAAAGATATTTGTTTATTTTTATCGACTTCGGCCCTGTTTTTCGCCCGGGTTTTCTTCGAACAATTCGAGACGGATGCCAGACCCTTTTTTCCTGTGACTATGTTATGCTACCAATTACAAAATTATGTTCATCTTATTTTCAATTACACCCTAGATTTGCCAGAATAAACTTTTTGCTAACCTTCCTTTGAGAGCTACAATGTTCAGTCCTGAATATTGCCCCACAAAGGCACACAGACATGAAAGTCAATCGAAAATTCATCTCCAAAATGCCTAAAAACTGCCCAAAATTACTTACTAATCAGCAGACATTGTATTTAAACTAAACTGACACCAAAGAAAGCACAACAAGACGGATAATCTTAGCATCAAATCAGTGTTTTTATCCTTTAGTGGGACTTCAGCTCATTGAATATATTAGCAGATCGACCGCTACCATATCCCATGCCCTCTTGTATGTGCCTAAGGTCCGTGAAGCTTCTCTGTAAATTGGCATTGGAGTGCTTAATTCTCTCACTGCTTTCAAACTTTCACTTTGCATAAACAGCAGCTGTGTTAATCTAATACAATATGTAGATTGTCTTATCACATCATAAGTGAACAATAACATTGTGTCTTCGTTTCCTTAGCCCTTATTTCCGCAGATCTTGACACTACAAGGCAGGTCTATATATACGACATCAAACTGGTTTAGAAAAGTGGGAGGACATTATTATCTCGACCAATAGTGCTGCGTACACGTAGAACTTTACTTTTTGCGTGCGTTACAAATCATCATCCCAACTTTTTGTTTTGAGTCATTCATGGTGACCAAACACGAGGCGTCGATCCTTTGGGGGGGGTGGGGTGGGGGCGAATTGCCCCACCAATGAGAATATTGGGGGGGGGGCAAACATATCGATTTGGCCCCAATATTTTTGGACAACTTGAAAAATTCATCAATATGCAATGCAAATAAAAAACATCGGGAAGCATTCGGCGAAACTTTTGAAAAATTCATACATATCGTGAATGCAATATATGTTATAAAAAGCATCGGCGAAGCACTATAAAAACCATTAAAATTTGGCATGGAAAAATACTATGTAAACATACAAAATTTGTCATTTTGTCGATTTGCGCCGGCAAAATTCTTCGCGAGCATTTTTTCACTTTTGCCATCCCCCCTAATCCGCAAACTGGATCCACCATGCCCTCCCTGAAAATCATTTAAAACGACAAGGTGCACGATCAATGCGGAGATAATGCTACATTTTTATATGACAAAAAAAGGCGTCGCCGTATTTTTGGTATCAATCTGTATAAGGTTCAGAACAGCTTTACACTTCTACCATTTACCTGAACTATAATCCACCCCAGGGGCACGTGTTCGAGGTGTATCCAGCCACAGTCATGCAGCATGCTGAGCGACAACGCAAATAGGCCCTATATAGGGGCACAGAATAATTATATCTGTGGTATAGCGGCCTACTTTGCATTATGGGAAATTTTGGCGCCTCATATTTAACCATTTATTGAAGGCGCTTCTTCCCTTCTGGACCTTGACAATGTACCTAACATTCTTGCTGTGCTGAGCGGGCTTATAAAAATGGTTATGGCAAACTTATGAATAATGATGTTTGGCGACTACGATGTTTTCTTGTAGTAAAAAATCAACTTTGGGCTTCAAGAATCAAGCTTGTTATCTCAGGGTTTTCGAGGTCCTGCTAATTTTTTGGGCTGTTACAAAATATGACTCCTGCATTTGAAACAAATCATATCATATCAAATCTAATCAATAATCATTCTATCTATCTTATCTATCTATCTATCTATCTATCTATCATATCTATCTATCTATCTATCTATCATATCTATCTATCTATCCTTATCATTCTATCTATCTATCTATCTATCTATCCTATCTATCTATCTATCTATCTATCTATCTCGATCTATCTATCTATCTATCTGAATCTATCTATCTATCTATCTATCTATTCTATCTATCTATCTATGCTGATTATTCTATCGTCTAATCTCTTATCTTTCTGTCTCTATCTATCTCGATCTACACTCTTTTAGCGTCAGACTGACTCAAGAAAAGAATCCGTTGGGGCAACACCCGGCAAAGGAGTAATTTTAACCAAATTCCGGCGTCAAGGTTAGAACCAAAATATGATCAAACTGACTTGGATTTGGTCAAAACTTGCACCCGAAATGTGGTTAAAAACCTTGACTCCTTTTCCGGGTGCGCCCCCCAACGGATCCTTTTCTCAGAGTCAGGATTGACCCGAATCTCTATTATCTTATCTATCTATCTATCTTTCTATCTGATCGATATCTATTTATCGGTATATCTATTTCTATCTATCGTATCTATCTATCTATCTATCTATCTATCTAATCTATCTATCATATCACTGGATATCTATCTATTTGTATATCTATTCTATCTATCTATCTATCTATCTATCGTATCTTATCTATCTATCTATCTATCATCTATATTCTATTCGATGTCTATCTATCTATTCGATTTGTCTATCTAATCTATCTATCTATCTACTATCTATCTATCTATCTACTCTATCTATCTATCTCTATCATCTATCTGTCTCTATCTATCTATCTATCTATCTATCTTATCTATCTTCTATTCTATCTATCCTATCTATCTATCTATCTAATCTATCTATCCTATCTGTCTATCTCTATCTCTATCTATCTATCTATTCTACACTCTTAAATTCCCGGGTCAGAGCTGACTCGGAAAGAATCCGTGCGGGGCACACCCGCGAAAAGGTGTCAATTTTAACAAATTCCGCGTCAAGTTGACCAAAATAGAGCTTAAACTCGACTTGGATTGTTGGTCAAACTTGACCCGGAATGTGTGGTTGAAACCTGACCCTTTTCCGGAGTGTGCCCCCAACGGATTCCCTTCTCAGAGTCAGGACTGACCGATGTCTATCTAAACACACACAAAAAAATTAACTTACCCCCCTTTTCAACATACGCATAACTTTTTAACAAAACAGTTTGTGCAAAAAATAATGTGGCAGAGTGCTTTCCTACACTCATTTGACTAAATTCTGTTGCAAAATTGTTTGATTGGCTCCGTTGGGTCATGCCCATTTGAATGAGCATGCATTAAAAGGTGAAAATTGCACTTTTCAAAAGTCACTATGAGAGTCATCTCTTATGCCAAAATAATGGCAAATAATGACACTTTCCCTTTATTTATAAAGTGTGCCTCACTCAACCATGTCATGGGTTTTACAAACCTCTTATGTTCGTATAACACAATAAAGATACATTTTGCCTTGAAAAAATTCGGATTTAAATTTTTTTGCAGTAAAACTTAATGGATTACAATTTCAAAAATCGAAGAAAGGGTGGAAATTTTTGAATTGCGCTCACCGAAGCGTAAAATATGCAAAAGCTAGCCAAAGACTTATGAGAGGGATTCAACACGATAGATGATTTAACATTCAAAAATGCGATTAATCATTCGACCAGAAAACAAAATTGGCTCGTCATTGAAACTCCGCATCAAAAACCCCCAAAAGTGACCCTTTGTGAATTTTGAAAAGCTGACTATTTTGCCTTTATAGTGTGCTCACTCATGCATGACTGTGACGCGTAATATCAACAGAATTTTCTCACAGAATTTATGTTGATTATTGCAGGAATATCCTTGTGAAATTATTGTGCTACACGTTCTTTTTTAAAGTTATAGTAGTTTTTTGAAAAAGGGGGGTAGTTACTTTTGTTGTTTGTGTTTAATTCCAAACAAAACAGGTCCAGTGTAGGCCTAATTAAATCCCGAATCAAATAAGCCAACGGATAAGATATAGGCCTGTTCTTTGAAGTTTCCCTCTGTGTTCTGTATGCCTGCGTGTAGGCTAATCATTTTGTGACTTACAAACGGTAATCTTACTAATTTCATTGGTGCGACGTAGTTTTGATTTCCTCAAGTTTCTCATCTGAGATGTCTTATGTGAAGTAAAGAGAAACATTACTGAGCGCTGAAGCGTCACTTCATTTTTACTCAAGGCCTAAGAAACATCTGCACCAAAATCCGGTACAAAATTAAAATGGGGTAACTGGAACACTTAAGCTTAAATTGAGCTCAAAGGCAAAGATATTGTAAATATAATTTGGAAAAATGTTACGCCTTTTAATTTAAAGGTATTTGTTTCATGTGAACGCTTTTAAACTATGTCTGTGATTCAAGATACCACTACTGTTAAAGAAAATAAAAAAAAGGTATTTGGCAGCTGTTCCGTTTACCCCAAATTGGACCCAACGTGGGGTAACTGGAACAGTGGGTGGGGTAAGTGGAACAGCGGTATTATTTCTTGCCCAGGAACTATTTTCATAGCTGTTACCATTTAATGCTTGCAGCACTAGTTTGCTTAGCATAATTTTCCCAATAAAGATATCAGCTTTCATTATCCGTTATTAAGTGTTAATCTCAAAACCTCAATTCAGATGCGATCTTCGTTATGTTTTTTAGTCAATGCAAATCATGACTTTCTTCCGTTTACATCACCTAAGTCTAAAGAAGTGTGCGATTTTAGGTACCAAAATCCTAAATTTTTTTATCAAAATAGTACTTTGAATTTTGTAATTTTATATTCAACACCTTCGGCATAAATTTTAACAAGTACGTAATTTGATATTTAAACCCTAAAAAAAATAATTCAAATGTCGCTTCGAAAATCAATTCAGTCTAAGCGTGTCCCACTTACCCCAAAGCGGGATCAAGTTGGCGGTAACTGGAAACACCCGTGTAAACAATTACCTCATTTACATGCTATTTGCATAATTTTCGTCTGATTTTTTCGCCTACTTTACTTCCATCTTGCATTCATTTGATTATACGATGACAAACACAATTTTTTTTTTTCTGTGACTCCAGAAATTAAATTCATAGATTTAGCAATTTATACCCTTAATTAGTATCTATTTTATCAACTTTGTCCTCCTTTTATGAGTTGGTATCAAACATTTGACATTATCTGATCAATTCATGCGCAGGAACCAGTTTTGGTACTGAAACGAAAGCAAACATATGGCGTTGCGGGATAAGTGGGACACTTCGCGTGAGTATATCGCCAGATTTTTTCTTGATTGAGGCAATATATTGGTCCGGTTCCAGTTCACCCCATGTTCCAGTTACCCCAATTTACCCTATAAACAACGGAAAATTTAGGACCCTGGTGTAGCGTAGATTTTTTTTTTGTATTTTATTGTCTTATCATTTCGAGCGGCGTAACTATTTGGGCAGGGGGGCAACACGTGGCGGCAGCGTGCCCCACCAATCGGCTGGGTGAAAAAAGAGAGACCGAAAAAAAGCGAAATGCGAAAAAAGACAAAGGCAAAGCGCAAGAATAATTGAAAACTTCGGAAAGCCCCGCGCAAGCTGAATTACAAATTAGTTAAATCACTTTTAAGTATCATTGATATTTGATATCACACATTCCATTTGCATATTCTTACAAGTAATAGTCCTTGCATTCAATTGGCTTGCTGCATAACTCGAGTCCTCAGTTACACTGTTCTAGCCACACTCTTTTCTTTTAGTGAATATTTGCGGCATGGGTCATCCAATGATCACAAGCTAGTTAGGAGCGCAGCTCGCTCTGCTCGTGGGGCCATCGACAGGCAGGGATTTAGGTCGACGTGTGCCTACCAATAGATACTTAAAGCGTGCGAGAGCACTCGCAGGCTTTAGGATCTTTTGCGTAGCTGCTACATACAGCACATATCGTCGCATATGCATTTGTCAATTGTTGCAAAGCTAATACATGTACCATAATTTCCGACAGCGTCTTTTCTGTTGGAACTGCACTTACTACCATCGTAAACCTGCACATTAGACTGGATTTGTGCGAGGACACATTTCAGTGCGTACGTATTTGCCTAGTAGGAAGAGTCTTCATGTGTGGACATCTCTTACCGCATTTTTTTGAAGGTAAGCAACACTTATTTGACTTCGAGTTGTCTTCGGAAAGTGAACGGTTGGTTGTGAGCTACTGCATGGCCCTGTCCTTACCGAACCGCCCCGGCAGCCAACCCGCCGTACTGTGACTGTGAGACGTAGGGCCACTGTGCGGCCGGCGTCGCGTAGTAGCTGGCAGCGGACCAACAACGCAAACCATGGCCATGCCCATGCCCATGTCAACCGGCATTGTGAAAATACTTGCTCACAGCGGAGTATTGTCATGACCTGCAATAAAATGAACACACGTGGTTGTTGAGTTGATGATGTTTTGATAATCATGAATTTACAAAATCTTACCAAACATTTGACATGTTTGTTTATAAATCATCTAACATACAACGTTATTGATGTTAACGTTAGCAATTAGCGTTTAGAAACGGCGCGTGTCAAATTGTTAGATCTAACAGCTTGACATGGCCACAGCTATAACACACAACATGAAAAAAAAAAAAATCTGACCTTGGATCTTGGTTACTAATCGGCGGGCAAGATTTTAACTTCAATGACAATGAGTGTAGATCTAACTTCCAAACTACATTAAAAAAAATGATTCTTGTCCTTCTCTAATTTCTAAAGATCTTAACATCTGTACCAATCTGACACTACAGCCTTGCCCTTAATTTTGTATATACTTATCAGATCCCATCCCCTTTTGAAGTGGGGTGGTGTGGTAGGGCGAAAGAATATCTATATTTTATAGATAAGCATATCTATTTGTAATATTTATATTTTTCTCTTAAATTTCTCTGTTATGCATGATAATGTGTCCGTGAAATGAAAAAAAAAAAAAAAATGGTTGACATAAAAATAAGTGATATATTTCAATTTTTTCTTTACTTAGGTTGCACTCTCGACATTTGGGATTTTTTTAACAAACTCGATCCTGGTTCAATGCCGATACGCTTTCATCATGAAGAAGAAAAAGTTTAAATTCCAGGTCAATTGAACTTGTGGAATTATCATCTGTTACACTGAATCAATGACCGTGCATCGTTTCGCGCCAAAATTCAGACTCTTGATGGTGGGACTATCGCTCAATTATCAACAAGGTAAGAAAGAGAAACTATAATATTATATTAAATTAAACATGATTTACATTCATTAGCATGATCAGTTGTGAATTTGTCCATGTTTTTTATATCAGTTTGGTCTTTTCCCTCATTAACAGAAAGGTGGAAATGAAGATCGAACTTCGACCCCATCAGCTCATTAGATACTATTAATGGTAACGTCACTAATGTGATACCTTGCTAAAGATTATGTTGTACTTGTTTCCGAGCGCTTAAGAGTCTTCGTGTCCGATGGTGCGTCATGTTTTGAGGTTGCTCCAGCACTTTACTGTATGTACTTGTCCACACCACAACAAGGAAAAGGAGAAGTGAAGAGGAAAAAGAAGAAGAAGAACGAGGGGCAGGAGAGGGAGGAGGAAGAGGAGAGGAGAGAGGAGGCAAGGAGAGGAGGAGGAGGATGCGAGGCAGAGAGGAGAAGAGGAGGAGGAGGCAGAAAGATTTAGGTGCTATTAGAAGTACAATTCCAAAGTAATAAATTGACATACTCCTTTACTCCTTACATAAAACAAGATGAGGACTACGAAGAAATAATCATGAATTTAAATACACATAAATCCTGAGCTCTGACAACAAAATCTTGGCAAAACCTGTGTAAGAGTAAACATGTATTTACACTAACTGCATCCACACTTTTCTCCAATTCCATGCTAATTTGGGATGTATGTACTGGCGTAATTCCCTATTTCAGAACGAAATTTCAGAAATCGCCTATTAGCCCTGGAATGTAGCAAGGCTGACTCGTCAAGGATTTCCCCTCAACTGGTCACATCACTGTCAGTGCATGATTAGGTGCAGTTTTCACTGGCCCACAAAACAATAGCAGTGGCTGTCTTCCTTGACATTTTGGTGATGTTGTGTGGCCATCAAACTTTTGTCCATGTCGGCTGCTACTGTACAGTACATGCTAAGCACCTTGCCAATACCAAAATACTGCTAATCAGTTGGGCAGGTCATCACTGTACCCAATAAATTGGTTAACAAATACGCTACAACATCACCAGACAATGTCTCTTTAAAGGCCTGTGTCACAGGCAGCTCAACTCAAAGTCACCCAGAGAGGATGTCAACCTAGGTCCTGGAATACAGGCATTACATGTGTAATCACGAACATGGTATTAATGTAGTGCCATAGTGTACAGACCTGTCACAGTGGCGAGGAAAACAAATGTTGTATTTTTCCACACTGCCATGGCTGTTTCCTATGCATTATGCGGTGTCAGCTGCCACTCGTTTTAAGATTTTTCGTCAAAAGAGGACCATTCTTTATTCTTGCTAATGACAGTGCGTGCTTTAAAGGACGACATGCCTAAAGTCGCAAGTCGTGGGCGTTTTGGCACCTGGTGCCGACTCGCGAGTAATACTTCGGGACATGCCCGTAATATGCCCGTATTCGGAAAGCGAGCCGCTCCACGAATTGTGCTGCAATTCCCTATGCATGCCACGTATTCACCGCAGAATTGCGAACTAGCCCAACTGACCCTCATCAGAATTCTGTTCTCGCTCCACGATTGTTGGTGTAGCACACTGAATCACACTACGTAGCATAGAGCGTTCAGTGTTTCGCACTCGCCCTGCAATAGGCGGCCAAGCGAAGGTAAATAAACGTACATGCGATACGACGCGGCCAGGGTTGGCCGTTTTCTTTCCGCAGGGCGGTTTTTTCTCGCCGGTTTTTACCGGCGTTTTTTCCGTCGGCGCGCGCCGGCGGAAAAACAGGTTTTCGCTTTTTCGGAAGAAACGGAAAAACCTCCTAAGTGTTTATTTTTCGTTATTTTATTCAAGATTTTAATTTATAAATATATCATAACTATAATAAAACAGGACAGCCTTCTTTTGTTTTTTGTTCTCCCTGTTTTGTTTATGAATTCTAACCATAGTTTTGTTGATTCCCCCCTATTTCATCGTCACTTCTCCATGCAACTACCGTAACTACTCAACTGATTGTGCTGTAATGTAATCAGCTCAGTTTATAGCACGAAGAAAAACTGTCTCAAATAATTAGCCTTGTGTTAAGGCAGGGAAAAATAATATTTTCTTTTCAGGGTTACTTTTCATGTTTCTTATACTTTTTTGCATAAAATCCTATGGCAATTTATGGGGACTCTTTTTGCCATTGCTGCCAGTGGCGCCGATAATGGTGTCGAGCCCCCATATATTTTTTTCCCTTGTGTAAGCTGTTGTGCCAGACACTTAAATTGGTCACCATTTTTGTCAGAAGTTTTAAGAGAATTGCTTTGATGCCAACCTAATTATCAGTGATACAGTTATGGTTGTGCAGACAGGCACTCTCAAATTATGCTGGATGAATTAAAGCGCAAGTTTAGTTTGGGCAATTTTTGTTTTTATTTGAAAGGTTTATGCCCAAAAGTAATAATCACACCAATAACAGATTCTGAAGCTTTTAGTTTTTTGTTTAATTAATGAAAAATCTCGGGGGGGGGGGGGGGTGACTAAATTGACATTTATAGCATCCAAAGGGTTAATAAGCGTGATAAGGTTAGCTGAATTATACCCTCATCGGAAAAGATCAGAGTGCTGCTCTTTCTGATGAGGTATAATTCAGATAACCTTAATACCTTATTAAACCTTTGGATGCTATAATGTAAAATATAGTTCCAAAAATTTCGGGGTCCCCCCCCCAATATTTTTTTCATTACCGATAAGTAATAAAAAAACAACAACTAAAGACATTCAGAATCTGTTATTGGTGTGATATGACCTTTGGGGCATTAACCTTACAAATAAAAAAAAATCCCCAAGTCTAAACTTGTGCCTTAAATATGAAACAAGCTAAGTGGTTTAACACATGCGAAGTGGATGCAAAGATGTGTTCAGTTGCTTTTAGGAAAATATAATTGCTACCATTGATGCTGAATAACATAGCAAGGAATTAAATAGAGTTTAGGACTATACATGATATGCAATACTTAAAGTGAAAAAAGATCCATGCTAGCTCATGTACATACTAAGTAACACTGCTTACATGTACATGTATGTGCACTTTTATTAGAGATCGTTTGGAAGGATAATTATTTATTTCAAAATAATTTATTTCTTGGATTTAGATTGTGCGCAAGTAGATTTTTTTTTCTTGTTGTCTATTAAATAAGTTTGGCAGTTAATTTGTTGTAATGCTATACTAAATTCTCATCAAATCACTGCTTTTCATATTATTTAATGGCCCGGAAATATTGTTTGGAGGTTTTTTCCATTTTTTTCAGTTTTTCGCGTTAAAAACGGAAAAAAGGGTTTCTTCCAGTTTTTTCCGCCTCCCGGAAAAAACTAGTTTTTTCCGGAAGAAACCCAACCCTGCGAGCGGCGCGTCCTTTAATTCCTTCGGTCTCATATTTCATGATTCTCATTCATGCTCCTGTTTAAAATTTTTGATGAGAAATTGATTGATTTACACTGTACTGCTACTTAGCCTACATTGTCACTGCCATGCATTTTGTTAGACTGTGGTTTGTTAGTTTTTTTTATAATTCGTCATGATTTTAATTTTATCAGTACAATTGTTATGTCCAGAAATACTATGAATCTGGGTGCTTTCAGACACAGTCACTGGTCTAGTCATTCATTGTGCATTTCTATGGAATGAGGCTTTTGACAGAACACAATAGAATATGAATTCCAGTTATGCCCACGTTTGTAAGAGTGATGAGAGTACGCCCAGTGGAGCCATACAATGAATGAGGTTTGTAAGTTTTCACACTGTGGTTAGTTGATCATCATGTTTCAAAATAGTTGACAATAAGATGGAGTACTGTTGTTATGAATGACTGTCTTTTATAATATGTCACCATATTATCTTTTGGGCTACTTGTAGCAACATAAAATAATTAGCTTGAAAATTTTTATTGAAATTAATTTTGTATTAACTGCTAGTATGTATGAGGGCCGAGCCATCAGCAAATCTCAGTAGGCCTATTGTCCATTTGTTGGCATGTGTTTGTAGTAATCAGTCGGGAGTTTGTGGGTTCAGTGACAGTCCTAATCAAGTTTGCATGCATGTTTTTCTACAATTCACTCCCATAATAGGCAAAATGTTCCCTTAAAATGTTTGTAAATCTTGACCAATATTGACAAATAATGTGATTCAGCCATATCTAAAGTTCTAAACGTGTCAATCATGACATCATTGACAGGTCACGATTGTTATATTTCACCTGTCATGTTGTCTGTCTCGTCCTCCCACCCCTCCATCCTGTGATATGGACTTGCCAGGAGGGATGTTTGACCTTGTATCTCACTCCTATAATTGTTTCAACATGGCCCACCAGCATGTATTCCTAAGGATCTTATTCATCCAGTGGACATTTCACACTTCATAAACTCCTGTATTGACCAAAATGTAGGCTTATGTTCCAATTTGTAACATTATATTTCCTGGCGTGAATTTGGAGTAATAAACACTGGAGGCTGTCCATGGACACCAGAATTTAAGAAGGTGTGTTTGGTGTGTTTATACTTGTCAAATGGGACTGTGGCGGAGTGGTATATTTGTTTATAAATTTATATTGGATCTTTCCATGAGGTCTTGTGGTCATTTATGATGTTGATTATCATGGGAGGGCTTTGGGCATGCGGGTGGGATGAGGAGGGAGTTGGCCACTGAGGATGGAGGATGTGTAATGTGACTGTCTTGCAGTTGCAGTGTTGGCGATAGATTGACTTTCTGTACTTGCACTCCCTACATATTTCAAACTAAAAAAGTTGATATGGACATGTTGTAAAGTTTGTAAACAATGGGATGGTAAAAGAAAAATAAAAGTGGAATAAGATTTTTTTTTATTACTGTATACGTGATATGTATTTGTAGTTAGTACCTACAAGTATTCTCATTTCTGATAAGTTAAATGGTCTTTAATAATGGTAGCAGTTGATAACACATTTTTATTCAGTTGTCTCATTTGGAAAGTTTGGAAAGGACTTGTTGGACTTGGACAGTAGAAGCTTACACACCAGCCACATAGTAGCGTACACGTAGGCGTAGGCCTACATGTATGCCTAATCTATTTAATGTCAGTCACATTCCAGTTTTGCAGTCACAGAGGCCTTTTCATAAGAGGCCATTATCCTGGATGGTCATATTGATTTCTGTAGTCCCTTCTTTTGTTTTCCTAGCTGTCCCAGGCCTCTGTTATTAACTATTATTCTTTGGATGTTATTGATCCATTGTGTGCATGTATAGTGTACATTGCACTTAGTAGTCTTTGGTATTATGTACTGGTCATCAATGCATGGTGGTACATGTACTTGCAGAGACAGAATCACTCATAAAATTGTTCTTATAAATTGAAGTTGGTAATAATGTACACAGTACCCCGTAGAAAGTATAACAAATAGGCGTAAACATTTGAAGAATTATGTAGTTCCACTGGGATATTTTCTGGATTTGAAGAATCTGATCTCAAGTTTACATACCTGACAAACACTCCACTCCCAGTTTTTGTAATCACTTGGTGAGGACATGTCCCAAGAGTCCAATTTAAATTCCCAACAAGTAGTTGTTTCAACCTTGTGAGCTTTGGAATGTCTTAACAACCTGTCTCTTAATATGGCAGTGAAATCTACAGTTCAATTAAGGTCAGACGACTGGAAACTGATAAAACTAAAGAATATTCAAATACCTACATGTAAATTATGGCATTTTAGGTGCAGTTTTGGATGGGACACAGTTGTGGGGCTTGAACTACTGGAACAGAAATACATACATCTACAGAAACACAGACACACATACAGTACAGACAGACATGCACATAGACAAGAACACAAACATACACATACACACAAACATACACACATCTAGGCCTACACATTTACAGGGCTCTACAAACACACAGACACCAAAACACTTACAAATTTGGTCACAATGTTTGAACTCTAGATTGTGGATTTGTGGGTAAATGTAAAATTGATCTCTCATATCATCATGGTGTACATGTACTTGTAAAATTCAATACATGTACGTCTATCTCTGTGACTTTACACAGCAAAAATATAGTAAATGTATGTATGCAGGGTTTTATCTACTGTACCAGCTACCCCAGGCAATGGTGGGCGGCAGATCCACTACTCTGTTACAGAGCCCACCACTATAATGGCAGTTTTTGCCCTAGAAATGAGTACTGGAATAGGAAAATTAAAACTTTCTTAATTTTATTTTTTTCTTCAAAAATTTGTCAAAAAGTTAACCTCCAAGGATAAAAAAATAGCAAAATTTGTTATTATTATCATAAAATGCCACCTGGCGCTAAAAATGAACTTGTTGCAACCCGGCTGTTAGTATATCTGTAGGTGCGGCCCCTCACAATAACCCAATTCGTTTTGCCCTGTATTTGAACCTAAATAAAAATAGCTGAATATATTTCCTTCATTCAAGAACACATAATAGAGATTATCAGTCAATTCTCCAGTTATTTTGAAACCGTGCAGAGATGAATGATAAAGAATTTTCAGTGTTTATATGTCTGCATTCCAGAATAGAATTGTCCAAACGTTAAACTTTTAGTACTGGTAGCCATTTTTTTTTCTAGATGTGAATTGTCACCTATTGCATTCCTTCTCCCAGCCATTCACAAATTTTAGTCCCCACAGACTTTATTTTTTACAGTAGGGGCATGGGATAAATAATAGTTATTCTTCATTTCTGTTTGGTGCCTTTAGGGCAAAAGAGAATTAAAGATCTATTTCATTCTATACCAAACTCTTTGGATGAAATAAGATATATTTGCACCCACAGTGCTTTGAGAGGGAGCGATGATTTCACTTTGACTCCAATAAATTCAAGCCATTTTTCTATTTGCTTTCCCATGCTCTCTAAGTCCCTAGAGGTCTGGTTGAATTTAGAAAGGAAGGATAAGACTTCCAGCAATCACTGTGTGTATACTACTTCAGATTTTTTTCTATCCAACATGTATGTACATAGGTTCATGAAAAACTGAAGTAAAAGACAAGAACAAGTACAAGAATACTCGGGGTTGTCAGACAAAAGATCCAAAACCACTTCTCGGTTCTGTACAGTAGCATATCCACCGTAAAGGCACGGGTCAAGTGTTCACCCATATTTTACTTTTTTCTTCCCATCTTGCTTTTCTTTTGCATTTAAAAAAAATTCATTTACCTCATTCTATTTTAGCTGAATTCTGAACACTGAACTGTAGTCTTTAACCCGTTGAAGACGAGTGACGAGATATCTCGTCGAGAGTTCTATGGGAAATGCGTGTTAAAGCGAAATCAAATCGTCTCCAACGGGTTAAATGACAGGCAGACTTGCGATGTTAACTTGTGTCTTATGTGAATGTGGAATGATCCATGGACTAAACCTTTTTGCTTTGTTAAATAAAATAACAAGTCAGCTCTTGTCGCTAACTGGCACTGCTGTTGTACATGTACCAGTGATTGCATCGAGAGATTCAGTACTGCAGTACATGAAGAAGACGGTCTACCCTACAATCTTGTCAAGTGTTATGCTTTTCGCCATTTTCAGGGAAACTGGTAACATGATACTGTACGGTCTGTGGGCATGTCAACAATTCACATGTATACTGTTGTGTGTACAGCCAACATACAAAACAATGCAGGAACTCTGTACAGTATAAACCTCTCAAGAAGTTGGTGTAAGAACATGACTTTACTATTGTATTCAAGAAAGTATTGCTAAGCAACCAGGATTTGCAGCACACAATGCATGTAATGTAGTTGACATCCATGGAGATGTAACATGCATTATCTGTTAGCAGCTAATCCTTTGACCTATTAATGGGCCTTTAATCCTATCTAGGGATTAAAGCACAGTGACTAATCCTGAGTATCACACCCTAAATTGAATTAGAAGAGACCAGTCCTTTGTCTAGTTCAAACCTACACATGCTAATTATAGGGCTGTGAAGATAGTGTTACAGTGTGTTAGGAGACATAGGATGTGTGCAGTTAAAATGGGCTGACTAGCAAGTTGTGTTGGGTAGAACTGGCTGAGCTGAGTCATGTTTAAAAGAAGTGACATTGGGCCTCGCATAGTACCTACATGTAGATACTGTATTTAGTAATTTCAGTGTAGGTAAGTTGTAGTATGAATACAGCACTAGTGTGTAGGCCTAGCCTACACTGTGCAATACATTCACAACTTGTACTTTGTCTGTGTAACTCATTATGAACCTGAATTGTTAGATCTACATGTAATCATATAGCAGCCTCTTAAAAGACAGTCACAAGTTTACGCGTGCAATTATAATCAAAAGCACTGTTGCACTAGTAAGTACTGTGATCATTTGTGTAACTTCAATATCATGGCTAGATGCAGCAAAATGTACAAGTACATGTACAGTGTATGCATGATTCTGTGTAGTGAAAAGTACAGTCAGAGGACTATTTGGAACTAAAGTTATAGTTTCACTTATGTTACAAAAGGTTGTGTGTACATAATGTGGTATTACAGTTTTATTATCAACCATGTTCAAAGTACATGTATGTCACATTGGGATGCAATGTAGCCAAAGTTTAGGGAGCTTATTTCCCTGTGTAATTGTATTTTGGTCATTTTCATGAAATGTGATTGTCTTCAATTCCCAAAATACTTTAACTTGTATACTTCACTCTGTGTACCACTTCACATCAACTGGCATGAACATTAATTCGGTAATCAATTTGTTATGAGGAAAAACATATTTCCCATTCATATTTTATGGGAAATGTTAATCATGAAATTGGCTGAAAAAAATATATAGAGGAATATCAAATTCAAGACACTTTTCTAGTAAAATTGGCACCTACATGTAGTTTTTGATACAGTACATATTT
>JZLH01S0133622.1:0-14033 GCA_001188425.1 Eucidaris tribuloides
CTAAAGCAGTTGCATCGAATGCAGTGGTGATAACTTCATGATATTCAATTCCCCTGTCTTCGAACATCTCGGTCATGGCAGCGGCGACCACTGTTATGTATCCGTATCCGGGCCACACCCAAGCGCACGTGTTCCAGGCGAACAATTCCATCATCGAGTTGACCGCGAGAGCGTAGCCGTGGGCCAGGATCAATGTCGTTCTCGTCATCGTCGTGTAGAAGTACTTCACGGTGAAATCGGAATTCGTTGTCAGTCCCGTTAGTACGGGCACACCCCACGAAGAACACAACTCCGCGACACTCCTCATGTTACCGCTACACGGTGGGCCAACGATCGCGGCCAGCCTGCCGGCGTCGCTGTGGTAGAGTCTCGCTACCAGTGCGCTCGAGTCACGACGGATGTGACAACGGATGACGTGGTGATTGAGTCGAAAAGTGAAATTATTGTAAATTCCATCGCGAACCAAGCTCTCGATTTTCTCCATTGCAACGTCGATGGCCGGAGCTATGTTGGCGTAACTCATCTGGGAAATGGTGCCATGAATTGCGTGAATTTCAATCTCCACAGCCTGAATAGTTGTTAAAATTAACACCCAGACTACGAACTTTCTAATGTTGCGTTGCATGTTATATCGCAATGTAATTATTATCAGAAATCAATAACCTTTATCAAAAACACAGAAAGGAACTATGGATTCAAGCGACAATAATGAAACTTCAAAATCCTCTCAGCCAGAGTACTCAATTCAAACATGAAATCTAGAATACTTAACGCTCTTAATGTAATAAGCTTCGAAAATCATTATGAAGCAAAACTGTCGAATAACTGTCATATCTCGTCTGTTTTTAAGTCACGCCTTCTTTTTAGCGCGAGTGTTGACATTTTAATATTTGCTTTCATTTCGTGACGTTTTAGTGTTGATATTGGATACTTTTGTTTAACGACCAGATATCATATCGGATTGGTCAATTTTGCGTATTTAGTGGCCTAGGCGATACCTTTCATGTCTCAGAAACTGTAACAATACATGCCGGGTAACAGCCCGTTATCATATTAAAGGTTTGTTTTTTAAATGTGAGGTATGTATGTGTGTGTGTATGCGTGTGCATGTGTGTGTGTATGTGTATGTTTGTGTGTGGGGGGATTGTGTATGTGTGTATGTGTGTGTATGTGTGTGCATGTGTGTGTGTTTGTGTGTGTGTATGTGTGTGAATGTGTGTGTGTATATATGTGTGTATGTGTATATATATGTGTATGTGTGTGTGTGTGTGTGTGTGTGTGTGTGTGTGTGTGTGTGTGTGTGTGTGTGTGTGTGTGTGTGTGTGTGAGTGTAGTAGGGGCAGGGGTGTCTTTATGTGTGTTTTTCCTGCCACTGTTCTTTCTCTACTTTTCTTGCTCGTAAGTTTCCTGCACCAGTCCTTTTAATTCGTTTCAGTTGCTTGATGCAACAAACTACCAGATGCGGTCACTATTATTGCACTCGAATTCTTTGGAAATCTACAGCACAGACTTATTTCAACCTGCACCCCGTGACCTATTTCTTTTTAATTTAACTTTTAACCGATGTCAATTACCCGGGAAGGGGGGGGGGGGGGTAGGGGGCACTTTTATAACAAGGTGTACACCATGCGCGTGTATGGACTTTCAAAATTGATCCTAAACAAGTATTATCATTCGATCTCAGAATTCCCTAAAAAAAAGTACTGTAATTATCGGCGATCAAGTTTGAAAAGATACCCTTTAAAAGTAAACATTTTGTTAAAAGTTTACCCTTTTTTCTGAGTTTGGCGATTTTGATACCCTTTTCACTGTACTCACGTACATCGTCCGACCGTGAAAAACAATTCTTTTTACGCGTGTTTTCACACGCGCATGGTGTACACGTTGTAATGACAGTCATGCCCCCCCCGGGGGGGGGGGGGCAATTACCATTTTGTTCTTACAAGACCGAGACACAAACTTATGTCCATCCCTACACAGGTTCTAATTAGCCATTCATTATAATATCACCTTTTTACCTGCACCCCTTTGTAAAATAAGAAAAAAGTTTGTTTCGCAAGGCAATGTTTTTGTTATGATTATGAAAATATTTTGCAAAAGTAATGACCTTGAAGATTTTTTTCTTTTTGATCACTGTTTGAATCAAGTATGTACTGCAATAAGTGCGTTATTTAATTAAACTCTGATGTCAATATCAGTATCAAAAATTCAAAGCACAATTTTCAGGGCATTGATAGATCATATAGGTGATATAGGAGTATAGAAAATACAAATGCAAAGAAATTTTTTACTACTTACCAAAATTATACTAGGGGTTTAAAGATTAGGTTCAGGACTTTCAAGACCATCACTTCCCTTCATTATCATTACCAAAATGGTAGTTAAGTACTTACAAATCGTGTCTTGAAAGTTTGAGATCCATGTATCATTAACTTGTTGTTTTATAAGAAAAACTAATACCGGTATGCTACCGGAATATTGTTCTTTCCGTGAGTTAAAATTTTGCTAAAATTGCAGAACACTGTTCTGTGTACGTTCGCATGATCAGCTGAGCGCTTCGGTCATTGGCTGGCTACGAACGCTGATATGGTCAAGCTGTGCTGAACTCTGCAGTGACCTTCGGATATCGGCCGATAGAAAAAAAATCAGAACTAACGGATGCACGGGCCGTCGCTCTGCAAATTTTAAAGTTTAACCGCCCAGATTTTCACCAGAACTACATATTCTACCCAAATGATCTATCAGGAGTGTTTATTTATACTGATCTTCACATTGTGAATGATTTAAGCTAATTGCATTCATTTTGCCGGTTTTTCAATGGAGAGCTGTTATGGTATGACATCACAGACTTAAGCAGAATTGCCATCAACTGAGGATGACAGACAGATTCCTTCCAATTTTGAAAATTCATCTCAGAAATGGCTTAACCAAACTATCCATGTTGAACAGAGCACAGAGTGCACCCCCAGGCACGACCTTGACATCAATTACACACAAATTTATGTCAATGTAGTAATTTAAATCCTTAAAAGTAATTTGCAGTTGACAGGGCAGATTTGGAAACAAACTTGTAAAAAAAACTTCGAATGTACCAGAAAAAAGTCTGGATTTTGAGTTTCGTAGAATCGAATAAAAAAAATAGACATACTTGTGCAAATTGGTAAATCAAATCAACATTAGGCCTTTACCTCGCCCGAGACGAACGGCATCTTCAAGCGCCAAAGCAAGTGTATCAAATGAAGAGGTGACAACTTCATGATACTCGATTCCACTGGCATCAAGCCGATCCCTCACGGCTTCGCCCACAACTCGTATGTATCCGTAAGCAGGCCACATCCACGCGCACGTGTTCCAGGCAAACAAATCCATCATGGATTCCACTGCAAGGGCGTATCCGTGCGACAGAATCAACGTCGTTCTCGTCATCGTCTTGTAGAAGTACTTCACGTTGAAGTCGGAATTCGCCGTCAGTCCCGTTAGTACCGGCACACCCCACGAAGAACACAACTCCGCGACACTTCTCATGTTGCCGCTACACGGTGGGCCAACGATCGCGGCCAGCCTGCCGGCGTCGCTGTGGTAGAGTCTCGCTACCAGTGCACTCGAGTCACGACGGATGTGACAACGGATGACGTGGTGATTGAGTCGAAAAGTGAAATTATTGTAAATTCCATCGCGAACCAGACTCTCGATTTTCTCCATTGCAACGTCGATGGCCGGAGCTATATTCGCGTAACTCATCTGAGAAATGGTGCCATGAATTGCATGAATTTCAATCTCCACAGCCTGAATAGTTGTTGAAATTAACATCCAGACTACGAACTCTCTAATCCTGCGTTGCATGTTCTGTTGCAATGTAATTATAATCAGAAATCAATATCCTTTATCAAAAACACAGAAAAGAATTATGGATTCAAGCGACAATAATGAAACGTCAAAATCCTCTCAGCCGGAGTACTCAATTCAAACCTAAAATCTAACATCCATAGCTTCGCTTTATGTAATAAGCTTCGAAAATCATTATCAAGCAAAACTGTGGGATAACTGTCATCTCTCTCCTGTTTTAAGTCACGCCTTCTTTTTAGCACGAGTGCCGGAATATTAATGCTTGCTTTCATTTCGTGACGTATCAGTGTTGATGCTATTGTTTAATGACCAGACATCAAATCGGATTGGTCAGTTCTGCGTATTCAATGGTCAAGGCGATACCTTTCATATCTTAGAAACTGTAACAATACATGTGCGGTAACAATCCGTTATCATGAAGGTGTGATTCTTTTCATGTGTTCATGTGTCTGTGTGTGTATGTGTGTGTGTGTGTGTTTGTGTGTGTATGTGTGTGTGTGTGTGTGTGTGTGTGTGTGTGTGTGTGTGTGTGTGTGTGTGTGTGTGTGTGTGTGTGTGTGTGTGTGTGTGTGTGTGTGTGTGTGTGTGTGTGTGTGTGTGTGTGTGTGTGTGTGTTTTCTTCCTATTCTCCATCATCTTCCTCATCTCACTGCAGTTCTTTGTTTCTACCTGCTTTCGTTCATTTCCTCGCACTGTTGTCGCTCTACTTTTTTCGCTCGTGCGTTTTCCTGCGCATTTTAATTGCAATTTGTACTAACATTAATTGGTCTGCGTCTCCTTTCTCCCTCTCCCCTCTCCCCCTCCTCTTCTTTCCTCTCTATTTTCTGCTCTTTCACATTTGTATTCTTAATTTACAATTCATTTCAGCTGCTTGATGAGAAAACTACAAGATGCTGTAATTATTAATGCTCTCGATTTATAGAAATCTACACCACAGACTTATCTCAAGCGGCACCCCGTGACCTATTTTCCTAATTGAGCCAATGTCAATTAACGTTTCGTTCCTACAAGACTGAGATAGAATCTTATATCCATGCAGCCTTATACAGGTTATAATTAGCCACTTCGTAATAATATGACCTTTTTGCACCCCTTTATATAATAAACAAAGTTTGTTTTGTATCGCTTTGTTTTTGCAACAATTATCAAAACGTTCTTGCAAAAGTAATGACCTTGAAGATTGCTTTCTCTTTTTTTGATCACTGATTGAAGCAAGCATGTAATGCAATAAGAGCGCTATTTGATTTAACTCCTTCTTTAAGTTGTACTTAGTTACAACCTTATTTGATGTTTGAATAGGATGGAAACATTCTGTTTTTCTTTTGTCTGACGTCAATATCAATATAAAAATGCAAAGCACATTTTTTCGAATAATTCACTAACCTTTCGTGAAAAACCAAAAAAGATAAATATTTCAAGAGGACGTGTTTATACTTTCTGGAAATGTGTCGTGAAGTTCACACTACACCACTAAACCTATTGATTGGAATGCAAAAAGGAGGTTTCGCTGGTATACTACATTTTAACTTAATAATTTATGAAAACTATAACATTTACTCTTCTTGTTTCTCAGTTATGTGGGGGAAAATATGAATCTGCATGTCACAAGGTGCTAATTAGTCAACTGCTTTGTTGCCAGCCCCCAAAATTCGAATTTATTACTTTTTTGTATTGCAAATTAATGGAGAGTTGTTATGGACCAATTCGGTTTCAGAACACTCGAGTTTATGTCAGCCATACTGGGGGGGGGGGGCTTCCAAATAATGAAGAAAAGACACTTCAATGGGTTATGTAATGAGTCAGGTGCGTTGAAATGTAGAAATGTAGACATCAGCATAAAAAAAACAGCACGCAAACCAAATAGGTCTATAGTATGACACCACAGACTTAAGTAGAATTGCCATAAAACTGAGAGGGACACGGGGGTAAAATATGTTGGGAAAATTTTGCCCGCCAAAACAATTTTTAACCTGCCAATTTACAAGCCAAATTTCATCTGACAAGCGGGGGCCGGGGGGGGGGGGGGGGGGAGGGAGACGACGACCAAAACCATTTTTTGCCCGACAAAATTGTTTTTACTAGCCTATTAATGAACAACAATGGGGGAGGGAGGCGAAATAAAAAAAAACTGTAACATTCCCGTTATTTCCAATACTTTGAAAAAATAGGGGCGACCGTCCCTGCCCAACCCTCCCTCGGGTGGTGTCGCCCCTGGGGGACATACAAATGAATTCAAATTTGGGGGAAAAAATCATCTCTTGACCAAACTTTCAATTTTGGATTTCTGAAAATGTTCTGGATTCACTTAATCCACATTGTCTGGAAAAACTTAGAGTGCTGCCTGTCTTAAAATTGACGAACATTCCCTTTAATATCTGACCAGTTTAAGTCAAACAAACAGCGTAAAGATATAGTCACAACCAAGGGCGTAGGCTGGTTTGGGCATGGGGAGGTGCACATCTATGAGAAGTGGAACAAGGAGGTGTACATATCTTGGGAGGTGGAACCAAAGTTTAGAAAATCAGCTGTTGAAAGCATAAAAATGGGTGCAAAGTTCTCTTTGGGTGCACCTAATGCACCCAACCTACTCCCTTGATATCCCTTCACACAAATGCATGTCTATGTAGCACATATAAATCCTTACAAACAACTTGTAGTTGACGGGGTTGATTTGGAAATAAATTGCGTTCAATAGGTGAACGTTTGGCTTTGACACTTCGTGAATACGCACTTATTCATTAGGGGCGTAGACAATGGGGTGGGGTGGGGTTTTGCATCCCCCTTCTCACAAGGTGGGGAAGGATGACATGCACAATCATTCCCCAGGTTTCAAATAAAATAGGTATTTTTATTAGTATTATTCCTCCTCCTCCTCCTCCTCCTCTTCTTCTTCTTGCTATTATCATCATATCGGAGGCATTAAGTTTTGGTGGTCTGTCCAGTGGTCCGTTTATCCGTTATATTCTCGTTACTGCGATAACTTAAAGTCACAGGATCTCTTTTGCAGCCTCCCCTTAGATACAACAAAATATTACTTTTGCCTGTAGGCTATTTGTGAAGAACATCTCTATGACATTTACTGTTGTTTAGTCTTTGTGTAAGGCTTACTGAACTGAGAGAGTTCAGAAACATTATTGCAGTATTTATTCATTAGTCTATGAATACTAATCTGCATGAAAAGCGATAAATTTGCTACGTAGCAAGGATACATATGGTACACATTTGTGATTTGTAAAATATATTTCACACATCATACGTGATGTACATACTATTGTAGGCCAATCGTCTGAAGGAAGACGAGTTATTTTGATATATTTGCACAATAGTTCAATTCCAAAGCTAATGGTTACTGGCCAAAAAATGGCTTGTAAGCTCCAATACTTTGCTAAAGGTTCGCAAACGCTATTTTCGTGTATACATCAGTTGATTTGCACAATCTTTTTTTAGGCATGTTAAAGAGATGCATTTAAGGAATACTGACTGGATTTTAATTAAACTTCTGTCAAGTATGCAGTATGATGCAACAACGAACAGGTCTATAATAGCAGGGGTCTGGAGGGTTGGATCTTCCCCAGATTTTTTTAGGGACACTGCACCCGCAATAATGTTAACCAATGATAAAAAGTGGACTGTTTTTGTTTATTCCAACGATTATCAGAAAATCCTAATGCCAGCATAATGACTTTCTTAACAAAAGAAAACGATCCTCTTTTGCGCAGAGAAATCCGAGGTACCGCACAGGTCATGCGTCACTGCTCTCACACCGTCCTGTGTATAGGCGGAAGCGACGGACTGCAGCTGTCATTGTTATCATTCACAATCGAACGCATAAGAATAAAGGCTGCGTGCAGCTGGGACTGAGAGAAAATGTAGTTTGTGTTTGTTTTTTTCCAATTCCGCTGGCCTTCTCCTAGCCAATAATATTTGATTTTACATTTTTAGAATCCTCAGATTTCCCTCTACACACACCTATCGTTAATATATTCATAGATGACACACTTTCATTTTATGAAGCGGCAAAGTAAAAAAAAATTGTGAAAAAAGGGGATCTTCCACCAGATTTTTTTTTACAAAAAAGGAAGTCTTTAGAATCAATTCCGCGGGTCATAACATTGACTTCGGTCACATATTTTGATCTAACCTTAAAGAGAAACCTTTGATTATCATACATCTCGTGTCAATAGTATACATATAAAGCTAGTAGATTTGCTACAATGGCAAAAAAAAATGTGCCAAAACAACGGTTTTAGTTCCAGTTTACCATTGTGTTGCAAAACTGTAGACCATGAAGAAAGTAAAAGATCGCTTAGAAATTGATATGGTATTTGAACACCCTTTAACAAAATATTTGTCACATTTGAAAATTCCTTGTCTTCAGTTTATGCGCACTCACAGTGATCCTGTATTTCTGTTTATTAAATTCCTCGCGCCCCACGTCCGTTGCATGATTATTACTATCACTCGTGCAACACACCCATCACACTCATCACAGTAACCACACCAAGCTAATAGCGGCAAGGATATTGATCGTTATTCACTTCGAATATAAAGAACTTGAAAACAATCTTGATTTTGGGTTTCCTAAAATAAAAAATAGTATATATACTTATATAAATCGGTAAATAAAACCCATATACCTCGCCCGAGACGGACGGCATCTTCAAGTGCCAAAGCAGCTTTATCAAATGCGGTTATGACAACTTCATGATATTCAGTTCTCATAGCTTCGAACCGATCCTTTACGGCAGTAGAGATAACTGTTATATATCCGTAACCAGGCCACACCCAAGCGCACGTGTTCCAGACGAACAATTCCATCATTGAGTCGACCGCGAGAGCGTAGCCGTGGGCCAGGATCAATGTCGTTCTCGTCATCGTCGTGTAAAAGTACTTCACGTTGAAATCGGAATTCGTCGTCAGTCCCGTTAGTACGGACACACCCCACGAAGAACACAACTCCGCGACACTCCTCATGTTACCGCTACACGGAGGGCCAAACGATCGCGGCCAGCCTGCCGGCGTCGCTGTGGTAGAGTCTCGCTAACCAGTGCGCTCGAGTCGCGACGGTAGTGACAATCGATGACATGGTGGTTAAGTCTGAAAGTAAAATTATTGTAAGTTCCTTCGCGAACCAGACTCTCGATTTTCTCCATTGCAACGTCGATGGCGGGTGCTATGCTAGCGTAACTCATCTGTGAGATAATGCCATGGATGGCGTGAAGTTCAAGCTCGACAGCCTGACTTGTTGATAGAATTAGCACCCATACTATGAACTTTCCAATGTTGCGTTGCATGTTGTATCAAAATTTTATTATCATCAGAAACTGATATCCTTTATCCAAAACACGGAAAAGAATAATTGATTCAAGCGGAAATCAAAAAAGTTAAAAATGTTCTCAGCCAGAGTACTAGACTCAAACATGAAATCGAATACCCACGACTTCTCTCAACATAATGAACCTCGGAAATAATAGCAAAATTAATAGCAAACATGTCTAATAACTATCATGGCTCTCCTGTTGTGAAGTCACGCCTTCTTTTCAGCGCTAGTGCCGGAATATTAACGCTCGCTTTCATTTCGTGACGTGTCATTGTTACTTGATAGGGCCTATTGGAGTTTCATAATCAGATATCAAATGGGGTTGGTCAACGTTGCGTTCTAAATGCCGAGGCAATACCTTTAACATCTCACAAATTATAACAACACGTACGGGGTAACAGTTTGTTATTATAAAGTTGTGTTTTTTAATTGATTTGTAAGCATGTCAATGTGTGTGTGTGTGTGTGTGTGTGTGTGTGTGTGTGTGTGTGTGTGTGTGTGTGTGTTCGTGTGTCGTTGTGTGTGTGTGTGTGTGTGTGTGTGTTTTCTTCCTGTTTTCAAACATCTTCCTCACTTCACTGCAGTTTTTTTTATTGTTTCTTCTTGTTTTTATCATCTTCCTGCTTCCGTTCTTGTTCTACTTTTATCGTTCGTCCGTTTAACTAAGCTTTTTTATTACAATTTGTTGAAATTATTGTTATTCGTCCCCCTTTCCACTCTCTCCACCCACTCCACTTATCTTCTTTCTCCTTCATTTTATGTTACTTTACCATTTTCATTCTTAACTCACAATTGGGTTCGGTTGCTTGATGAGGCAGACAAAGTACAAGATGCGGACACTATTATCGCACTCAGATTCTTTGAAAGTCGACAGCACAGACTTATCTTACGTGGGAGCTCGTGACCCTTTTTCTTAATTGCACCAATGCCAATCAATTTGTATCTGCCAGACCAAGACACTCACTTTACGTAATGTTTAAATTATATATATCATAACCTTTTAAGAAAAATTTGCATCCTATTTATTTAAAAAAGAAATTGTTGCGTGAAGCAGCAGTTTTGCAACAATTAAGAAACAGTTCGTGCAAAAATAATGAGCTTGACTTTTTGGTTCTAGTTTTCGATCACTCGTTGAAGCAAGCATGTAGTTTCACGATAGCGCTTTTTGATTAAAACCTTTCTTGAAGTCTACTTGATGGCAAATATTTATTTGATCTATGGGAGAGAAACGTTCGGTTTTTTGTAAAACTTCAATGTTAATATAAAAAAATACAACGCACAATTCACGAATTGTTGTTGACATAGCGGAAGAAGAAAATATTTCAAGAGGACATTTCGTAGTAGAGTGCCTACACCATCTCGAAAATTATCATTGATCGGAATCCAAAAACAACCCAGATGGAAAGAACACAGTGTCCCCCAGTGTGGACACAATGTGAAACACAGTGTGAATACATTGTGAACTCAGGTATGAAATCTCTTCACATTGTTAAATTTGAGCGTTTTAACAATTGTGAATCATCAATTCACAATGTGGAACAGAAAATCACTATGTAAACACTCTACGAAAACCCTCACCACAGTGTGAAATCATCTTCACACTGTTAAATTTGGGCGTTTTCACATAGCCGACTATGTGAACACACTATGAACACACTGTGGGACACTGTTCTTTACAGTAGGAAAGGTTTCACCAGTACACCAGACTTTGACTTATTTGCATTTTAATATTCATGAGACTTACTTTGCTTGTCAGGTGTGTAGGGTATAGGATGTATGTGCATACCTTTTGACAAGGTGCTAAGTACATTGCTTTGTTAATAACCGATAATATCAGGGTAGTGTGCAATGAAACTGGTTTAGCAAAAACGTGTAAAAAAGACACCGCGTGTTTTTTAAAAAAAGACACAAGAAATATCTATTGGATACATTTCAACAAAATGGTTCTATTTTTATACATTTTAAACGATTTAATATCTAACATGCATACCAGTACCATGATATACACAAACTATACGTTGCTACATAAAAATTGCATTTGTTATGTTGTTTACTTAACTCTGCTATACCGTACGTATACTCACTGTCTTTTCTAAATGTATATGTATGAATGTCAATTGGTAATGTTAACCAGTTGAAGACGGTTTAATTTTGAATATGAAAGCATTCTCCACAGACCCTAACCCGAAAGATATCTCGTACATAGTCTCCAACGTTTTAATAGGTTAGTTTTTTTTCTTCTGAAATTCCATTATTCTTATGAATACTTGAATTGTTGCAATGTTGCATTGTATTTTAATGTAATTTAGTTTATTTGTACGTCTGTAAATGGGATGCCTAATTTTAGTTTGTAATTTAGTGAAAATAAACTAGTTGTTTTTTTCGAGTGTAAGTATAAAAACTGTGAATACACATTAAATAATTTGTATTGTACAGTGTGTCTAAAAAAATTGTGCAAGTGAAAGCCGCCCTCTTTGGCAATTAAAAAATACTCTTGTGACATGATGCTTACGTCAACGTGAAGTGCATAGTCTTAGCTTTCAAATACCGTTAGTTTTGTTTAATTTGCTTGTCTTAATCTTGAGGTATGTTAATTTGCATAAGAAAGGGTAAAATCGCGATTGTGCCACTTTTACTACAGTCCGGAGTAAAAGTGACAAAATTGTGATTCCACCCTTTTGTTGTTGACAACATATCTCGAGATTAAAACAAGCAAATTGAACAGAACAAACAGTATTTAAAAGCTAAGACTTTGCCCTTGATGTTGATGTAAGCATAATGTCATCAGAGTATTTTCTAATTGCCAAAGAGGGCGCTTATTTGCAGCATTTTTGAGACATGCTGCAGCACGTCTCAAAAATTGTTCAAGTGAAAAACGCCCTCTTTGACAGTTAAAAAATACTGCTGTGACACATGTTTACGTTAACATCAAGGGCAAAGTCTTAGCTTTTATATACTGTTTGTTCTGTTCAATTTGCTTGTTTTGATCTTGAGATATCTTGTAAACAACAAAACAGTGGAATCCCAACTGTGTCGCTCTTACAGGAAGAGGGCCTGATGCTATATTGACTGTAGTAAAAGTGGCACATTTGTGATTTTACCTTTTTGTTGTTAATTGAACATATCTCTGGATTAAAACAAGCAAACTAAACAGAACAAACGGCATTTGAAAGCTAAGACTATGCCCTTGAAGGTAATGTAAGCATGACGTCACAAAAATGTTTTTCTCATTACCTAAGAGGGCGCTTTTGACTTGCACAATTATTTTTGAGACACACTGTATTACTCCAAGTTTTGTCTTTCTTCTCGTGCGTAAAATGGTTACATCATACATTTACGTGTTTTGATACACACACACGTGTGTGTGTGTGTGTGTGTGTGTGTGTGTGTGTGTGTGTGTGTGTGTGTGTGTGTGTGTGTGTGCATGTGTGTGTGTTGTGTGTGTTGTGTGTGTAGTGTGTGTGTATGTGTGTAGTGTGTGTGTGTGTGTGTGTGTGTGTGTGTGTGTGTGTGTGTGTGTGTGTGTGTGTCTGTGTCCGTGTGTTTGTGTGAGTGTGTGTTTGTTTCAATATACATTGTGATCGAGCCATCTGGACGGTAAATCATCCCCCAGGTGTGAGGACCTCTCTACGCCACTGACCACCATGATGAAATTTAAACCACATTCTGATTTGTTAGATGTTTCCATCCTGTCCCGATACAAACTTTCCATCTGTGCAGAATTTGATTTATGTGCAGTGGCGGCTAAATAATAAATTATAGAACCAATGGAAAATATTTCCATCGAAATACAGTTTCCTCCTCTAATGGTTTTTAACAATTACTGATCAGCACCGTGACGATTGATATCGATTGTGTGAAAACAATGAACACAATTTTACGTGATAAACATGCACGACTAAGTGAGGCTCACTGAGCAATGTAAAGTGAAGTGTAGAAATACGAGAGTTTGGTAAAGTGATGTTGATTGCTCTTGGTAAAGTAACGATGGTGACATTTATTTACTGGGATGACTGTTATACATTCGATTCCGTGCTAAATGCAACGGCGACATGATTGAGATGAGTACATGTACAATGCCTTATTTTCCATAGTCAAATATTAACCTCCCTATTCGTAAAACAAACAGACATGAAAGGGAAACTAGTGACTAATTAGGCCTATAGTAAAGGTTTTATAATTTGCATGTTACCAACAGCATATTGTCCACGTGACAGATTATTATCAGTCTTCGAACATGTATTTGGGTTGTCATGTCGAGAAAATATCGGGGAAAATATGACCTGGACTGGTATATGTGAAGTGAATCAAATTTGATAATTAATTGACGTGATGTTTGTTTTAGTTTTACAATTGATCCGTTTATAGTCATTGTCAACTCATGTATGGAGGACATTGAAATAGATAACAAAATATCTGCAGTAACCCCCTTTTTAAAACGGAGCATCTATTTGTGTGTGTTCGGCCTTATAATTCATGGTGGTGCCCCTCAATATTTGGTCTTGATTATAAAAGTTTCCCGATTTGAACAAATTATATCATGGGGATAACACAACTCAAAATACGACGTTATATCACTTCTATTCACGTAATGTCAATAAGTCACTCGTCTTTGGCCTAGTTATCTACACTACAAAAACAGTAGTGTTAAACTTACACCAGTCGGTGTTGTGAGAGGACCGCACCAAGCATTTTACACCAGTGTTAAATTCATAATGTTAGTTCAACACCCATTGGTGTTAGTTCAACACTCATTGGTGTTATTATAGCACATTCTGTTTGTTATATTAACAATATTTGGTGTTATATACAAACTCCATGGTGTATTTTAACACCTGACTGGTGCAGTCCTCTCACAACACCGACT
>JZLH01S0133622.1:24837-38024 GCA_001188425.1 Eucidaris tribuloides
ACGTTCCAAATTCACCCTAGCATCGAAATTGATTCTAGTCCCTGAACATTTTGATGGTTTGATTGGAAAATTACAATTAAAAATGGTATAGTTACTCTGACGGTCTCTCAGAAAAGAAGACCACACCCAGTGAAGTAAAGCTTCTCTATCTTCATAGACCAGTGGTAAGAGAGAAAGATATACGCTACTATTAAAAATTGTGGTTTTCGCTCTACAATATTAATCTATTAAAGACAAAGTTCACATGATTACATTTTCAGGAGTTCGTGCAAATAGTAAACCGCGCCTTTAGAATTTAGATAAGAATAAGAAATTATAACTTGAGATGTCCTGTCTGAATTTATGTTGTATCCTCCTTATACCACATCTACATTGGTTCTTTGGCGATACATTCATTAGATAACACACCAAAATCAAGAGCAAAATGCGCAGTAATGGATATGAAAAATGTGGAACTCTATGTTCTGCCGGATCAGTTACAGTGAATCCCCCAGAAAAAAAAAAACACGACAGAACCTCCAAATAAAGGTTATTGTGTGAGCATTGTGGGGGATATGATTGCAAAACCATGTTATTAAATAAATTTGACTTGTGCCTTATCAGATATTCATTGAGCAAACTCAGTTATTATGCATCCGCAGTACCATGACTTTGAAAAAATAATTTCATGTCACAAACCATTTAATCACACCTATGCGCTGACACTATGTGCATCAGGAAAATAAGAGTAATGAATACATCTGGAGTCACATGTCAAAGCCAAAAGTATAGCAAACGTTTTTGAATAATTTAAGCTTGTAACTCAGAGAAGGCCATATAATAAGTTTGAATTAATTTATTATTTGAATGAGCAGAGTCTAAAGTTATCTTTGATTTTGTGTTTTTAAACGTAAGTGGAACATTGTGAGCTTAATTAAAATAAATGTCAATTTGATATCTGAGATACATATATGTTCATATTGGACAAATAAACACCCTGGGAATAAAAAAGTTTTGGAAGTTACACTTGCCAATGGCAAGTTATGCTATGAATAACCAATTAAAATCGGGGAGTTTAAATAGCTCGTAGTGTATATCACACAGTACTTATGGAAAATGGCACGTTGAATCGATCACTTACTATTTCCATCTTTTTTAAAGCGAACAATAATAATCATTTTGAAAATACATTTTTTCAGGGCGCATTTTAACCTTATCAAAGACAACTTGTATAGCTGGAATCATGTAGCTCAGATTTTTTTAACTGTGGCGTAAAGTGTTAGCCAATACCTTTATAACACGCTCCAATTGGCTTCCGCCACCAATAAGCCTTGCTTTTATGGTCTGTTTTTCGGGTCTTCACTGTATTATATAAGGCAGGCCCGACGGAAATGTCATATCTTTAATTATCTAAATGTTGCTACAGCTGAAGAGAAATAACTTCCTGTTTATTTTTCGGAAAACACTGCTTTTACTCGCTTTCCTTTATTATTTTTATGAAAGAGGGGCACTATTACCTATTTGTCACATGTGGCCTGCAAAACGACACTGCCTAATTTTTAAAGTCAAATATGCTCCCTCCCAATGTTAAGGCGGTGTCAAACTGGTATGCCTCAAAGATATTTATGTAAATTAATGTCAACCCTTTACAAATAAGTCTACACCTTCTGGCCCGGAATATGAGCTTTTCTAGAACAGCTGGCTGTTTTCGAAATCGCTAGGTCTGACTTCGGAACTCAAAACCTCCTTTATCAGGTCGGTTGTAGTTCTCCTGATCCCATCCGCGATGGCTCCCCTAATACGCCATACGACCGGTTTATCACGAGCAAATGGTCCAATGGAAATAACGCATGAATCCACGACGCAAGTGCTGCGAACTGTTCCGCCCAAAGTGAGTACGCCGTCAGGGATACTATACCTCTCCTTATTCCCCAATCGAAACCGCCGACTTCCCCGTAAATCGGTACCTTCCACGCGGCGCACAAACTCCCCACACTGTAATGCGCCGGTGCAAGCCGGACCATGAAATGCCGCCACTTTCTCTCGTGGTAAAGCTCAGGCCACACGCCGCTCCCAACACGGGAATACGACCCGTAACAGATGTAACTGTGGTGATTGTACTTGATGGTGAAGTTGTTCAGAATTGACCATTGCGGGACATTGCGTTGATTCCGCGTCTCGGGCTATTTCAATGGCTCGTACGAGACTGTTCCCAAATACACTGTTCACCTTCATTAGTTATGTCCAAACTGAGACTAGTTCGCACAGCAATTAGCAAGCAAATAAACTTAATTCCCAGCGGTTTCATCTTGCTGTTAACCTTACATTAAATATTACACTTCGAGTCTTCGATTGATGAAACACGCACTATAGACACAAACTACAAATTTGCCTCTTACAGTTTGAAGTGTCAGAACTACTCCTCACTTATTAAAAGTTCAAGCATGCCTGTCAAACATCTTTCACCATTTCGCACATTTTCATCATACTCACCCTTTTATAAAAGCAATGTTGTATCATTACTTTTTTAAAAAATTTATTTCGATTCACCGTGTCAAACCAATTCATTTCGAATTAAAATTAATCTTTTATTAACCCAGGAGAGACGAGTCATTATTATGACGGTGCATCACATCTTGCCAATCGAAATATGTTAACAATTATTTTCACTCTCATCTCTGACAGCTTTCTGTCAATATCACTTTTGAACTTTGATTATGTATCAAAGGAGCCATAAAGATGAAACGTTTGAATGACTTCCGAAGTAAGTATTCTAACAAACTGGCGTCAAAAATCGACAAGGCAACCAAAGCAAAGAAGGTTAACTCATCGGAAACTAGGATGATAAGATCGGTCTGACAATTTAGAAGTCATGCCACAATTGTAGTGAAAATACAGCTGACTTCATTTGAATTGTCAATCAAAAGCTGCTGCACTGGAACGCGAAGCTCTCAATTAAATGTATTGTCCAGAGAGGTTGATGTAGGTAGTCATTTTTGTACTCTACACCAAACCTGAACAAAACTTATGTCAGACAAAACATTGAAAACAAAAGTGTTGAGCTGGAGCTAGAAAAGCGAGACAAAACAACTTCATAGCTTCGAGAGTAATATTAAAGTAAGTTTACGATACAAAATTCGCAGCACGAAGCAGAAACACCGGGGCACGAATGTACCTGAAGTTACTTGCCTTTCTTTCGATTCCGTATACCGTGTGTCAACAGTACACACGACAAGCTTATAAACAGAGTCTTTCCTGCTGATGTCTCTGACAGAACTCAAAGAGTAACTCACCGCATTACTTCGCGACCACGAATATCGTTAGCGACGCCCGACATTTTATATTTCCACCCGTGAGGCCGATTAACGCGACCGTTTTCTACAATAGCAAGTAACAAAACGATTGTTCAAATGACCAATGAGACATTACGTGAGGTAACAATGCATCATTCGTGAGTCCCTTGCCCGCAACTGAGATATGAGGAATGTGTGCTGCCAAGTAGGACCAGAGCAATGAACACAACTCGCAGACGAAGGTTCGGGTCGTAATGCGTATGATGACAAAAGAGCAGTCTGTAACTATTCATCTCTGTAATGTGACAAGTTGAAATATTATACTATCACTCTCCAGAAATATTTCTTTTTAATTTGTTCCATGACTATGCCATTGTCTCGGAAAGGAGTAGTTATTGATGTAATGTAGAACAGTCGGATTAACCTATTATACGTTGCTTTTGGTTAACTTTGAAGGAAACTCAGCTGTAGGCCCAAATGTGCGTGTATCGCCATTGTGTTTTATGCACAATGACTGTACATATAAGATGAATTCATCTTACCTAACCTTTGTTTTGAATGAACAAACACGATTAGAAACTAAGCGAAAATCTCACGTGAAAACAAATCATTTATTTTACGCGATATCAGGTCTCGATCAATGGCTAAGATCATACATTTGAATGCAAAAGACATTCGGGGCTAATTCCATGTGACTATATTCCACCAAATATTAGGAGACATATAGACGACGCGTGCGTTGTGATGTAAGGCCTACTGTATTCATTGATAGATTATCTTTTTGCGAAAAGGATGGTCGAAATTTCGATGTGCAGTGGCTGTCTTATTAGCGTTACTCGTCAGTTTACAGTTGAGCTGGTTCTTCGACTGACAATCATTTTGCATTTATTTTAATGTTCCAAGTTATTAAAGTTTTCACCTGCATCACGACGAGGTAATGAAAATGCTATTGTAAACGTTGTATGACTTTTTTTGACTGGAATTTCCAGAGAATTAAATAGCATATAATATAAATAATCATGGGTTGGTCGATGCATAGCTAGTATAGGATACACATGGTGGCAGGAATGGCCATCCACTGGTACAAATAGTTAGGCGGCGTGAAAATGTCAAGAGACCCTTATAGTTTCATAAGTTATACTGCGATAAAACCCTTAATTTATATAATGTGCCAGAAAGAGGCTACGGAGTCATGATGGACTAATATCTTCCATCCATTATCGGCAAAATGTTCATAATTTGATATTTCTAGTTGGTGGAACATTCTTTTTCAATAAAATGATACCAAGATCATTGATTTGAGAAGGCGTTTTGATTCTGTGCCATTCCGGAGCAACTGCAATCCAAATTTCAATTTATCTCAACAGCGCGCGTCATTGGAACGTCAGAGATATTCGGCGTCTCAGCTTGCATACCGACAAACCACGAGACCAAAGCGGCTGAGAAGTCCTCGCGATAAGGAAGACAATGCGAGCTTATGTCTCATTGTCATCGACGTTTGTCCGATATGGCAACTGAGACGCCAGATATCCTTGCTTCGAATGACCGCCCTAGTTGAGAAATTTGGCAAATTTGACGGAAATTGCATGCCCGAAATAAATGTCCTAGAACAGAACGATCTTACTTCAAATCAATGATCTTTTGGTATATTTTATTGGAAAAAGACATGTTCTAACCAACGAGATAAATTAAGACATTTCCCGATAATGATGAAACATAGCGATCATACTCTAGCTATTCTTTCGGGCCACCCTATGTACGAGATTTTTTTTCGTATGGAATTTTACTCTTTAAACTTGCACATTTGTCTAGGAAATTAATAAAATAGAGTCTCATTTCTCAATCAGTAAGATTGCAAACATAACGTAGGTACTTACAACAATTACTGTTTTATACTTCTGCTAAAAAGGCATTGTACTAAGAAGGTGGCATAAAATCGGCCCCCTCTTTGCCATTATAACGTGGTTATTTCTCTAAACCTGTCCCGTCATGTGACAAAAACTGATCCTGTCCCCTGAAGAGAACGTGACGTCATAAAAATGAAAACAAATACTCGAGCTCTGTTGGAATGCAATTACTTGTTAAGTCATAATGAATATGAGACTGATATTTCAAGAGCATAGACTTATATTAATGTGCATGAAATTGGCGAGAAAAAATAATTTTCAATTAAAATGCCTGTTTATTTCACATATTTTGATATGAATATCTGATATACAATTGATAAATTAAAAAAAAAAAAATCGCTAAATCGTGCATGTTTTCTCCACTTTTCCGGCGTACAGCGAATATTATTGTCTGTTATCAGAATTTATACCCAAACAATGCGAAACGCGACCAATATAACATTCACATTCCATCTTATGGAATGCGTTGCTGAGGGTTAAAATTATGTTTTATTGTATTTGTATTATACACTGAATAATTAAATAAAACACATAATAATAATATGATTCGTTGTGTTATGTTTGCGTGAACGAGCATGTTCGTGTTCACGCGTGGGCGTTCATGGGTGTGTGTGTGGTATCACTGTAAAAAGAGTGTTTAGCAAGTGTCTCTTACAATAAGCATATAGTGTTCAGAGAGTGAAAGCGAAGAATTTTTTAAAAGATGTGGTCTAAATTTATTGACAGAATAGAAGATTGGACACGATGTTTAGGGGTTGACATAGCCACGCCGTTTAGCCTTTAACATGTTATTAGAGTGTGACTAGGAAAAAAAGGCTTTCGAAAAGGGTTTATTCGCTTAACACACCTGTTTACAAACGGCGCGTATGTGTACCCGTTTTGGTGTATGTATGTGGCATTTGTTTGTCGACGATATGTTGTGTACAGAATGATTTCCGGCGTGTTTTAATCATTGTTCAGACATGTAGCTGTAAAGCTTATAATCGTGCCTCAGCACATTATTATTACTTTTTACTATATAGCTCTTATCAACACACTCTTCCTGTTTCATTCGTTTCGTTACAATATGTAATACGTTAACCATTCTAGATGTAGGCCTACTTTTTTCTTCTCGAGCAAGTTTGTATGAGATAGATCTCACCAAAGATACAACACACTGTATCTTAATATTCTATGATCTCTCTGCATGTACGTACTGTACTTCGAAATTGGAATTGTGTGTTAAAACTTAAAAGTACACAATTTAATTTTTAATAATTTCTCGTATTATAAAATCATCTAAAATCCTAGGTTTCGCTATAATAAATAAAACTTTCCCTAGATATTATCATTTTATTTATTTATCATCTTCTCTTATTAGCGTATGTCTCGTGAGGTGGCGGTTTACACATGTTTCTTGTGAACTGCATTTCATATTTCACAAATGTGGTGTTGTGTCTGTGTTGTGTTGGGTGTGTTTGTGTGTGTACCCCGTATGTGTATGTACTTGTGTTTTTGCAACAGTTTGAATGTACCGTTAGACCTTTATACAAACATAATCTAGAACTGCTGCTTCATTAAATCCACAGTACACATTTCCTCCGTAGCACCAATAACTTGAATAGTAATGTTTCTATATTTTGCTTAAATACACCTCGATACTCCTACCTAATGACCTTGAAATTGAACTTTTTGAAAGTGCTAAAATCCATGGGGCTAGTTATCATACTGTGACACGAAGACTGTTGAAATATCGCATGATTGGAGCTATAGTTCAGGCGCGTTTACGGGCGGGGCGGGGGGCTTTAGGGCTTTAGCACCCCCCTTCGGCTGAGCGACTTTTCGGCGCTGCGGATGACCGATGAAAAAATTGGAACCTGGAAGTTTGGAATGAAAAAATATTTCTTCGCCCCCCCCCCCACTGAGCGACTTTGATGACCGAGAAAAAATTTGGACCTAGGATTTGGCCGCGAATGAAGCCCCTAGTAGCTCCCCTAAATTTTTCGGTCTAGAACCGCGCCTGGGTATAGTCCTCAACTTGGGGTGAAACTCTTCTACAATAAGGATTCTGCTGTGAAAATCTTGTGGTCAAACGTTGAATCATTCTAAAAGAATTACCAATATCCATTGTGGCAGGCAAATCTGCCGTGTAGGTTTCTATGGGATTTATTTCTTTCGGGGCGCGAGAGAATAACATACTGGTATGTTCATGCTTGATTCTCCTTAAAAGTAAACAATTTGAAAACAAATCCTTCCAGCTGGGAGATCCACTCCACCTGGTGTATAGTTGGTATATATTTCAACTCATTTGGTTCTTGAGGCATTTTCAAGCGTTCCCAATCATGTCACTAACCTTTAAATAAGTGAAGATCTTACGGTGTAAACAAATCATGTTATTTACTGAATATCAAGGTCTTGAAACAATGGTCCAAAGTTCATACATTTGAATGCAAATATATAAATAATTGGTATATAATTTATAGTTCTTGAGGCATTTCATTTTCCAATCATGTCACCAGCCTTTAACAAACACACAAACGAACAGACAAACAAGCAAACTGGCATGATAACTTCGTTGGCGGGGAAATTATGTACACAGAAAACATACGAACATACATGATTAAATTGTATAGTTAAAACCACACTTGAATTTAAAATACATACAAATACCGCAAATAGACATACTTATGCAAAGTGCAATAACGTTTATCCTTGTGGAAGGAAATTTAATAGCTTGTTCGAAAAAAGAGTACACCCAGGAGAAATGCAAACTGGTTAACATAATTGCAGAAAGAAAATGGCAGGGTGTGTTTGAATAAGCTATTAGACGCAAAATGTGTTATGCAGTATCTTCATAATAACTGATTACAGCTGTGGAGTATACTACCTTAATAAAGGTACATGTGCACGCCCACAGGTTTATAGGCTTACATTCACAGATATATAATTATGAATCTGTGAGCGTGTATCTCGGTTTTCTTCTAATTGCCTATTCTAAACACACCCTTCCGTTTTCCTTCATTTGTGACAATGTGCAATTGTGTTAACCAGTTTAAATTCTCCGGGGGTTTACTTTTTCTAGAGCAAGTTGTTACACACACAGACTCCTTTCACAAAATTAATCGTTACTTCACTTTGCATAATATTTCTCTTCTTATACAAATTGCATTCAATTGAATGCTCTATTCGTGGACAAGTGATATTGTGTTCTGCCTTGCCTTATTTTTGTTGTAATGTAATTCAGTTGTTACATATATTTACTTTGCTTTGAGGAAGATAAATGAAATGATATGATAATAAAAATTAACTATGTATTATTTCTGCACGCAAGAAATTCGTTATGCATTCATGAAAGAATACTTTGCGTCATGAAAATGACTGTATGTGATAATTCGTTTGTTAAATTTCAATCAAAGGCATTTTTATTCAATATGGCGATACCTAATGCGTATTTTCACTCTCATGAATGTAACACACTATTCCTATTTGTTAAAGAAAGATTTAAAGTTGCGTAAAGATGAAACCAGTTAAAGACAATGTTCTTGATTTGCATAGGTTTCCGTTTTTGTTGTTAGGATCTGATCCAGTTGATGAAAGATAGTCAAACATATGGGTTCATTTTTTTTTGGGGGGGGGTGGGGGGATACGATCTCCAGATTTCAAAATATAATCGATAGGTTCAGGCCATTTGCTCAAGTTACAAGTGTAGCATATTCTGGGTTTCAGACGTTGGCTGTAACTTTCGCCCGCTAATTGTTAAAGCCCAAGTTTAGTTTTGGGATTTTTCTTTATTTGAAAGCTTTATGCCCCAAAGTCATAACCCTGTAATAATAGATTCTGAATTTCTTTATTTGTATTTTTTAAATTAATTAATGAAAAATCTCGGGGGGGGGGTAACCCTCGAGATTTTCGACTATATTTTACATTATAGCATCCAAAGGGTTAATAAGGTGTTAAGGTTATATGAGTTATACCTCATCTGAAAGAGCAGAGTCTACTCTTTCAGATGAGGTATAACTCATATAACCGTAACACCTTATTAACCCTTTGAATGCTATAATGTAAAATATAGTCGAAAATCTCGGGGGTCCCCCGAGATTTTTCAATAATTAATTTAAAAAAACTGAAGACATTCAGAATCTATTATTGCAGGGATATGACTTTTAGGCATAAAGCTTTCAAATAAAACAATTCCCAAAACTAAACTTGGGCTTTAAATTGAGAAGAATTCACCTGTTTCTGCATAGCTGAGGCCATTTGGGACTGGTCCAGCTTTACTTGTTGTTTCTAACCCGGTACAAGCTTTAATTAGCAGGAAATATGTGTTCACCTGATGATACAAGAATGCCGTCTGGAAACCAGCCTAGACGCCCTAGTGTAATGTTCGCGTAAATTCAAAATAACGCGTCGTATAACGACTCTTTTATTCAAATTGAGATTTTAAGGATCATTATTTTCACTTAACCGACTTTTCTGCCACCAGGTTTTGTGAGACGTTTATATAAGTGTGAATGGTTACATTATTAATGATTTTAGCCCCTTTCTGTTAAAATTGACCTCATTTTGGGGAGTGCAAATCATGAACACAATCTTTAACATGTAACTATATATCTTTTTATTAGTACAAGCATAATGATGTTGATATATCCCAATTTTCATTTGTGATTTGTGTACAAGGAAATATTCATCCAGGAATATGTATTTGAGTTGGATTCTCGAAAATGTTGCATACCATTTATTATGATATAATTGAACTTTTAAGTTATTAACATGAAATAATATTCCACTTCATCGTCAGAGACGCTAGTAGATTAAAGTCGGGGAATTTCTTCTGTATGCCTAAAATCAAAATTATGTAAATACACTCATATAGACGAAAGTACAATCTAAGAACCTTTAGCAAAGAATAGGAGCTAGAAATTAAAGGTAAATGACATGATTGGGGTAGTCCTCAACTTGGGCTGAAACTACTCTAGAATCAAGTAAACTATGCAAGGATTCTCCTGTGAAAATCTTGTAGTCAAACGTTGACTCATTCTGAAATAAACAATGTCAATATCACGCGTAGCACGGAAACCTGCTGTGTGGCTCTCTATGGGGCTTATTTTTATCGTCACCGGATAAAATTAAAATACTCCTATGTTTATGCTTGATTCTCCTTAAGTAAACAAATTACAGACAAATCCTCCCAGAATCCACTCCAGCTGGTGTATAGTTGGTATATATTTCAACTCATTTGGTTCTTGAGGCATTTTCAAGTGTTCCCAATCATGTCAATAACCTTTAAGTTTTAGTGGATTATAGTGACCGTTAGATTTTGATTTGAATTATGGTCTCATAGAGACAAAAATCCCCAGCATAGAATACACACCAAAGGGCAATAGTTCCTTTGCGCATTTTTCAAATTCTTGGAATCACTGATCTTACAGACATGTCCTTCGTATAAAAGCCTAAATAGCATGGGTGATATCTTGTTGTGCTGCGGGAGAGCTGCAAATGAGATTTCCTTCCTTTAAAGACAGCACAAACACAATCAACACTTACTCCTCCCCCGATGTATAGCCTCTTTAAGCGCCTCGAGATTATTCTCCAGGTTGTACGCCTTCACGTGGTGGTATTCGTACCCCAACGGCTTAAGATCGCCCAGATACTTATGGATACCGTCTGTGGTGTATTGGAAGTAATGTCTTGTATTGCCTTGGAGCCATGAGCACAGTTTCCACCCGTAGTACTGCATCAGGGCCACGACGCCCTGCGCGAAGAACTCGGCCAAGTTCGAAGTCCGAGTCAATGTCGAGTAGAGCTGTTTATCTCCGAGATCGAAAGAGGTGGACAAGCCGGACAACACGGGGAGGTTCCACGCCGCGCACAGCTCGGCGACACTGAACATACGGCTACTGCTGATCGGTCCCATGAACGCGGCCACCTTCGTGGTATAGTACGATTCCGTTGCGAGGGCCGCGGTCAACCTGGGGTACTGATACTGGTACTCGATGTGCTTGTATCTGATCGTAAAGTTATGGTACCGTCCGTCTGTCACCCTTTCGTGGATCTTGTCCAAGGCGATGTCGATGCAAGGTATGATGGTGTCGTCCCAACTCGTCCCCGTCAATCCATCCACCAATATCTCGAGGGAAGAACTTAATCGCCCGCCCACTAAAAGGCCAACTGCAATAAGTAGCATCTTTGTTTGTAGCGTCATGTTTTCTTCTATGCGCGTAGAATTGAAAAAAAAAATCGTCACTCTGTAGTGTTTCAGTAAAACATTATACATTAAGTTGTACAATGATTTTGTGAATAGTTTCCTTATCGCTTTAACTCGTCCAAGGTCATAATGATGTTCACAAATATACAAAGATGCACGATAAAAACATAGCAGTTAGTCTTTTCAACTTAACTTGTATTGTTCAATGTATTTGCTACAATGCGCGATATTCAGTCTCAAGAAAACAAAACTGGAAACTCCAACTTACACAGAAACAAACATACAAACCAAATGACACGCATCGCACAATTTTGTCCTTTATACAGAGCAAGCTCATACTTTATACAGTAATGGCATGCCTACATTATGCCTTCCAACATACCCTGGATCTCAACTGCTTAACTTGGATTGGCCAATGGGAGTTTCTGTGCCGAAAGCAAACGCACAATATTAAGCTTTTTATGTTACAGTCAGGATATGGCTTTGATTCAAGGTTATCAGGTGTATATGTGCTATTATGAATTCATTACTATTCAGATAATGAGCCTGTTTTCATGCCCAACAAGACTTATCACAAGAACATCGTATTTATTGCACGCGCACATGGCTGGTTCAGTATCTGGCAACCTATTCAAAAAAAAAAAAAAAAACACGTCTCGCAATACAATAGACGAGTTTCTGTATCGCCGTGTCATTTTTTTCTTAAATCAACAAGCCAGGGCACATCTTTTGCGGACCTTAATGGACCTGATTTTGACAATATTGTTGAGTTTTGCCCTATATATTACCCAAATGCAAGTTTCAGAATGTGCGTAAATTTTCCCGAAATCATTATACGTCACACGAACCTGCCCTATTTTGTCTTCATTGCATGGACATTACAACTGGCTAAAATTTGTTTGGTTGTCTGTTTCCAGAAATGCAGTGGTGTTCAAACTTATTCAGCTTTACAGTTTCAATCTTCTTTTAACCATGAATTTCCTAACACAAGTTATTTCAGGAAATGGGTCACATTGATGACCAAGAATTTTGTTCGTACTTAACTACCGTAGAATTTGAATTTATTTAAAGACACTTTTTAACAGTGTGGAAGGCCCATTAAAATATATATAACTTTGATTTTTGACCTATAGCCTATAGGATAGTAGCTGTCACCAGGAAAATATGTGACCTGTGACCACAAAATGATTAATAAGTCGCAATGGAAGTTTTCGTGTAAATGCAGTAAATAGTCAAGTAGGGTTGCCAAAGTTGATTCTGATATTCTGATATTTTCTAAAAGTACATACACAAATTTGAGGACCAGAAGTGATTCAGAAGGGTTTTTTTTTCTTGAATTGAACTTTGAGCATCTTTTTAACGGGAGCTTAAAAATTTGGCCGAATTTGATCTTCACATCGCGAGATTAACCATGATGTAACCCTTAATATAATTGCTTGTTATCCAACATTGTCAAGTTCCCCTGTAATAATTTTGGTATCACCACAACGCTACTTTTATGAACTATTCAATGACGGTTACAATAAACACCAAAAAAAGATTGTCCAATCCACAGTTCTCTTTTGAAAAGTGACTAGTTTTACCGAGCTTTCTACAGAACCGTTGTCAAAGGCCTACCGTTTCGCATGAATGATCACTATCTTTGCAGCCGTTTTTCTCCGCTTTCCTGATAATGGCTCAAGTGATAGTTCAAACTTGTGAGCAGGTTTTTAAACGGGTTTGTTTCATCCATCCTAGATAAATTATACCTCATTTTAAAGCATAGAGTGTCTACTTTAAGACTATGTAGAAATCTCAATTTCTTATTTTTACGACTTATGGTGC